>CM043018.1:24035395-24219126 GCA_023690525.1 Holotrichia oblita | reverse complement strand
ACGTCATGTTGAGACATGGAGGCCCTCCTTTGAGATAGCGGTTTGATCCATAAAATTGTCGCCCAAATACTGTTGAAATGATCCAACAGAATCTTTTTGGCTCCGATCTTACTTCTAGTAGAGATATACAGTATAACAAGGCTTACAAGGGTAATAGAGACTAACGTGACTCGCTTCAACTAGAGAAACATTTAACTATAACTGTCACAGACAACTGTTGCGAACTTTTTTGTTCAAAATTTAATGCTCTATAAAAAAGGTTTTAAATTTTTTGAATATTTTACGCCGCTAAAGCTGGGTTTGTGAAAAAAGGAACGATATGACAGGAAGATAAGATAGGTATTTTTTATAAAGTATTGAATTTTGTATATATACGCTAATTATATGGTAGTTTAGCCTTCATGCAAAAATGAAGATTAGTTACATAAACAAAACATCTTCGTGGGAACCTTCAGCTCGAGCTCCGGCTTTATTTTTGAAGAGATAATGTCCAATGGTGCCAACAGCGTGTAAACCGCATTTTTGGGATGTAATGGAGTCTGTAGGGTCTGTTGTGGACTGGCTTCACTCCATATGCAGCAAAATTGTTTATTAACAAACCCGTTAAGCCAACAATAACCCTCAATGCAGAACACAATTTTGTTCAGTTTCTAACTGCCTTAGATCCCAATCGGCGAAAGAACGACGCATATGATGGTCTCATGGCTTTAATTCCAGCTGAATCTTAAAATCAGTGTAGGCCAAGATGTTTGCGCAAAATTTTCCGGGTAGTGGACGAACAGAGCCCCAACTCCTGCGACCGACGACGAATCGATAAATTTAAATCTTCTTCCATACTTTTGTTTATAGAAGCGATAGTCTTTTCAGAACGCACAGTCCGTCTTGGTATTATTGCATCATTTAGAGAGTATGTGGTATGGAATCTATCCACAGTTCGACGAATGGTTTGCTCAGATGGACGATTATGTGCGCCACACAAACAAGGAAGTCGTCTATGAATAAATTGCCCGAATTGATGATAATTTGGTAGCGTTTTTCAAGCATCAACCTATTCATGGTTTGCCAGGGTATACCGATCATAAATGTCAAAAAGTGAGCGCAATATGACAGTTCGTTTGACAGTTAACTCTTTCGTAAGTTCTATCGGGCCTAAAAAAACACCTTTTAATTGGGACTAGAGAGGGCGCGACTCCATACGGAAGAGCTTAGGCATCTCAAACGAGACTCTCCCCACTTCTAAGTCTATCAAACGATTAAATGGTTAGGAAATATAGCTTCGAAAGTAGCTTACGGAAACCCGAGCCAATTATCTCAGTTATAGACGAAGTATTTTAAACCTGTTAGACTGGATGGGAAGTAGCTTACAGCTCATGCAAGAGTGCACAATAAAGTAATAGATCTATACACCCTGTCGGAGATACAACGTCGGTTAAATGGAAGAAAAGTTGCGTATTCATTTGTCCATGAATATCCGACATCAGATTTTGAAATTTTTGTTTCATTAGGCAGATGCAGGGCGAAAAAGAAAAAATTCATTCTTGAAAATCTTCCATATTTTGTTTCCTAAAAGAGATAAATTTACAAAAGTTGCAGGCTAGGGATAACAAGTCACGAGGATTTTAAAAATGATTTCAAAAAAAATCTAGGTCTACTAGATTTTGCGTGACAATAATCAACTTTTGTTTTTCTTATGGCAGCTATATTGGATTTTGACATTTTTAATATCTTCAAAAAAAGCGCTCTTCAATGATGTATAACATGTTTATGTTCAAGATAGTAAAACCATGAAAAATACAGAAAGTAAGATTTTAACATAGTACGCCGTGATAATAAATGTAACATTTGTATTAAACAACTCAAAAAGCTGTAAAGTTTATTCGGAAATGTTAGTAATCTTATTGTTAATCTCATTGTATTGTTATAAGTATCTATACTGTGCAAACCTAAGATTAATCGTTTTACAAATAGTGACAAATATCAAATGCTGGAGTGTTTTATTTTGTGTGGAAGAAATGGTGAATTGGCTGCAGAAATGTATTTCGATAGATACCCTGAAAGGCATAGATACCCTGAAAGGCGACAGCCAGAAAAAAGAATTTTTCGCCGATTGCGTGATAATTTGATAATGCATGGAAGTTTTGTCAAACCCAAAAGAAGTCACAATGAAACAATGAAAATAATGAAAATATTGTTCTTCAAGCAGTAGTTGAAAATCCCCGTACGTCTTTACAGGTAATTTAAAATACACTTGGCGTCGCTAGGTCAACAGCTGGTACCATTCTAAAGCGTGCCCAATTCAAAACTTATCGTGAAAGAGCCAACACGGAGAGCACAATTCTGTCATTGGTTCATCGAAAAACATAATGAAAATCCAAACTTCTTTGCAAAAATTTTATGGTCTGATGAGAGTCGATTTACTAACTCTGGAATGTTTAATTGTAAAAATACTATCTTTTGGTCCGATGAAAATCCACACCTAGTTCGTGGTATTAGACAGCGTGTCAGATGGGGATTTAATGTCTGGATCGGCGTTATTGATACCCATGTTATCGGTCCATTCTTTTTCAATGAGAATTTGAATTCTGAAAGGTATTTAGAACTTTTGCGCACACATGTTGCTGAACGAATTGAAGAACTTCAACTTGCCACGTTGAAAAATGTATTTTCAGCAAGATGGAGCGCCTCCACACAATTCCTTTTTGGTTACGAATTATTTAAATAATCAATATTACAATAACGGGATTGGTAACCGAGGACCAATAGGGTGGCCTGCTAGGTCCCCGGACCTCACACCTCTTGATTTTTTTGTATGGGGCTATCTGATAAACAAGGTGTATTCGACATCTTATGAACATGTGGAAGAATTACGTCAAGCAGTTGAAGCTGTGAGGCAGTACTAACACGATGTAGATTGTGCATACGAGTGAACGGTGGCTTATTTGAACAGTTGTTACATTAATGATTTACCTAACCACGTTTATTTAATGAACACTAACAAATAAAATGTTAAAGATATTTTGACAGTACTTGGAGACTTGTTATTTTTTGTTTTTTATCAGTATACACTTAAGTTATCCACAGTTCCATGGCCTACTATCTTAAAGTCTTACTTTCTCTATTTTTAATGTTTTTACTATCGTGAACATAAAAATGTTATACATCATAGAATAGCATTTTTTGAAGATATTAAAAATGTCAAAATCCAATATGGATCCCATAAGAAAAACAAAAGTTGATTATGGTCACGCAAAATCTAGTAGACCTAGATTTTTTTTGAAATCATTTTTAAAATCCTCATGACTTGTTATCCCTAGCCTGCAACTTTTGTAATTTTATCTCTTTTAGGAAACAAAATATGGAAGATTTTCAAAAATGCATTTTTTTCTTTTTCACCCCATATCTGCCTAATGAAACAAAAATTTCAAAATCTGATGTCGGATTATTAATGGACAAATAAATACGCCACTTTTCTCCCATTTAACCGACGTAGTATCTTCAACGGTTTCCAATATCCTCATGTACTGCATTTTAACCTGGACAACCTGTATAGGCACCACAACCAATATAATCATTTTTTATATTAATAATAAAAAATTATACATTTAAGAATTTAATAACTTATGTTGTCAGAATTTCAATAATTAACACTAAAAGAATAAAGAATGAATTTTTAGTATATCTCACGTTGTCGAAACAGTTACAGAACTAATCGATATAACTAGAAAAATCAACAGACAACTGCGTACATACCGACAGAATTCAGTCTCCAGTAAGTCTGCGCTTGATGTCTTGCTGAAATTATTACCTAATCACATGCCCCAAATCTTACCGCTTACAAATTATCTGCACCAATTTAAAATCGAGGATCGGTTATTCTTTTTATAATTACCAATCTGTCTTTGTTAAATGCAGATTAATAGATGCACTTATTCTTGATTATAATTTAATTAAGTAAAATAAACATACAACAAGCGGAACATAATTTAAAAGTGACTTTCGTAGATTATACTGAATTGTCAGTACAACTTCTAGCTAGCTGGATTTTATCGAATATCTGAAGTTATTCTTTTGAAATATAGGCCATATTGACATTGAGACAATAGGCATCAAGACAGAGACCTACCGGGCGAACCGAACAGCTGCGTTTGAAATGTTTCTTTATTTTGTATTATTGTTATATTCGGGTACGTACAGTAACGTTATTGGTTTCAGACGATATTTGTGGACATTATAGGTATTTATACAGTGATTTTTTCACGTAAGTCTATTACAGACAATAAGGTTGTTAAAAACTAAGACATAAAAACAGATCTATTAATCAAATTATTATAAATATAGATGCCAAAGTTGCTAACATGGCAAATTTTGAAAATAATACTGCCGTAGTTATAGAACAGTATAAGGTATTTGATTTGAATTGATAGTGAGTGCATTGAAATTGCTTGGTTTAACTGCAGTTGTTTGTGTAAATTTTTCGGAGAAATAAAATGCCTTCAAAGAACTATCGAAAAAGACAAACTGTACACATATTTGAGGGGCTGCAATGGCGAAAATTGAGTTATGACTAACTTTACTTTTTATTTGTTATTTCTAATTTGCTTTAAGTCAGTTATGTTTGAACAATTTGCTAACTCTGGTAAGTAGGTTTAATATATTGCTTCTATGGTGTGTGTTTTATTACGTACTTGCCACTTTCAAGATTTTTTACAAAAACTTATTGTGGTACTGATTTTGGCTTGTGTTGAGTCAGTTACCTGTCAGTTGACAAGTCTTTAAATCCTAGTAAAAAATTATGACAAATTTGTAAACTAGAATGACATTTTTTGTGCCTTTAAGATTGTAGAATAGTAGATGGAATTGTCGCCTGTTCTCTTAGAAAGAACTAGACATAGCTTTACAGAAATGTAGAATTATTAACTCTGACTGGTATGCAGTTATTTGTTTCTCCAGAAGTTTTCGAAGAGTTAAAATAAGGTAACCCGGGATCATTCTTCACAATTACAGTAGAAGTTCGAACACATTCATATCAACACACTGCATTGATAGGGATTTTCTTCCCCCCTCTCATTCAGACTGCCTAAAGTATCATTACAATAGTTGGGTCTAGCATGCACAAAAATGTATCAATCATCAGATAAAATATTTTGAAAATGAGTAAAAAGTTTCCACAGTTAATGATGATGCGATGTCATTATCTTCGTTCGACATCTGTTATGTCTTTCGACTTGCTTTTTCTAGCAAACGTTTTTCTTTCCAAACGTCAACATCATTATCTATGTCTTCCTCGCAGAAATCATTTCTTAAGAATAGGATCTTTGAACATAATATCTTGACATCACACCAATTAACAATTTTTTTGATAAAATAATTTTGTAAAACATATTTCATATTCATCCATGGATGATAATGTATTCATCACTGCTAGGTCCTTCTGCTGATGGATACATACTGTTATGTGACTTTGTATTATCCACATAACATATGTATGTTTTGATGGCATTTTATGTGCTCATTAGAATCGACAAATGCAAAGTCTTCATGTGGCGATCGTGACAGGACCTATTGGCAATAAAGTCAATAGTCCGAAAAAAATTAATCTAATTTCATAATCTCCAAAATTCTAAATTCTGGGGTTTGTGTTTGGTTAATTCATTTCGATCGAAGTAAGCAATCTTTTCATTTACGCGAATTACGTATTAAGACATCCGAATTCAGTATGCGAAAACGCAGAAGCCTGCGACAAAATCCTGACGGTGACAATGGCGTGGACAATGGCATGTATATGACAAGCGTTTTAAATAAATTGACAGATACAATAACATTGCAAACCAAATTATTAGAAAATCTCACGAGAATATTAAGTAATCACGATCAAATGAACATAAATATATCTAGTCCTGGCAATATAAGACAACATACAGTACAACACATCTCTTGTGATGAGATAAATGATGACGTCAGATTTAATAACCCTGTCGAATTTTATCATAAGCCAGCCACTAATTTATCTGAAAAACGAGAACAAGAAAAATTTGTGTGGTGGGTGCTTCGTTGTAGTGACTCCGTAAGCTGTATCGCTTGTCTGGCTATCAGTGCAACTCTCGCGTTGTAGTTTTGTGTGTGTAAGTTGTGTTCAAATGGCTTTGTGATTTAACATCAATATATTAATGATTTTAAGCAGAAAACCCGAAATCAACCGAACATCGAAGAATCCATCTAGCTCTGCGGTTAAAGCATCGTTAAAACGAAGAAAGAAGGTTAAAGAAAGGGGATTTTGAAGCATTTTGGCATACACACAAAAGCAAACACACATCTAAAATTAATCAAGATAAGGGTGGGTAGTATTAAATATTTTATTGTAAAATTTTTAACCATATGAAAATTGTTAACCATATAGTGAATTGAGGCAGTTGTAAATTTCATTTATAAAATATCATTTACATTCATTTACTACCAGAAATGGAACACCTCAGTACATATATGGATCTTGATATTCTACACAACTTTTTAGCTAAAATTATGAGATGTCGTATAAAACCTTTAAACTTGAGAAGAGTTTTCTTCAGGAAAACATTTTCGTTTGAAGCAAAAATTGTCAACTGCCATTCACGCTGTTGCCCAGTAGTTATAATTCACAGGACAATTATTGAAATTTTTGAGTGTTCACGGATTAGCTTTCCCTAGATTTCCTTCAGGGACTGTTTCTAATCTTATGCCATAATGTTTCTAATCCTAAATTTTCCTGATTTATATCCCGTTTGCGTCAAAGTTACTGCTATTTTTAATGCTTTTCCCTTTTCGATTCCAATAAACATAGAATCACCTAAATCTCTCAAAATACTTACATTCAACTCCTAGATAATTTTTAACCCAGAATCACAAATGTATTTTTGCTTTTACACTTGCAAAGTCTCTTCAAAATCACTGCCAACGCTGAACTAAGGACTCAACGTATTCTAGGTATAGGATGAGGTACCTATGTTATGTAACAAGGCACAACTTGTTTATTTGTTTACTATTCATATATAATAATATTTTTGTATTCAGTGCAGTGAACAACTTACCATATGGTACGTTCAGTAGATTGAGACTCTGCTATATTGCAATAATTAATGCAGATTTATAGTGCAGCCTTTTTAATAATAATAAGTCGATATTTGACAATTTTTAAACGCCTCTGTTTACCTCGTTGTTTTCATCTTTATTTTATTTCTGCATTTTCGTTAATTGTCATAAAAGTTTTTTTTTAACTACCAGTAAATAATACCGTGTGTGCTTTTTAAGTTTGTAGCACATAAATTGTAATGACAATGAAAACAAGAATTGTTGTTTCAGGTTATCATAATGGTGTTTACACCGGAGCATGATGCTTTTTTTTAAAGACACATTACAGAAGTGGTAAACGATGAGAATTGGAATTATTCTCTACAAAGTTATATCGAGCAATTCACTGAGACGTTCCCAGATTTTGATGTTACCACACTGAGCTAGGAAGCAATACCTAAGAAAATCTATCGGTACAGACTGCATTATATAACCGGCTTCACTAACATTTTATTTTGTATTGATGCTTATAATTTTCGACCAGTGATCCAATACGTTTAGACATAATAACTTGAGTGACCGCAAATCGAACCAATCTACAATTTACTCAAACATTTATCATATGGCAAATCAACTGTAGTCGGCCTGTAATTGTATAAATAAAACCTGAATACTCCTCGTAGAAATGTCTATTAATCTATTACTTATCGTGAGAAGAAAAACAGGAAACACATCAGAATAAACAAGAAACAGTATTACGCTCTTCTGTGTCATCCTAGAAAAATCAAAACAAAAACGTATTTACTTTGTTTAATTAATGTCATTCCGATTTTACTCCCTTGACTCGTAGGTAATTCCTTTACAAGATGATAGAAAATTAAATGATAGCTTCCACCATAGATACAAGCTATTCCCGAGAGGTTGCATTGTTACATTTACGGTTATTTCCAGTTCAGATTACTCCATCGAGTTTCCACTATATATGATGTAATCTGTATAACATTTCCTAAATACTAAAGCAGAGATTAAATCAATTTTTTTAACATACTTTAAAACATTTTGTTTCACAGTAGTACTAACTCGTCTTTCGAAATGCAATATTAAATTGCTTGAATATCCAGCGCATCCACCAAATTTGTCAAATCTGTGATTACGTTCTATATCTAAAGTTAACAGAAACAGCAGGGGAGCAAATATGATAATGATATAATAATGACAGCTAAAAACAACAAGTTGAAGGAACAACAAGAAGAATTTTGTCATCTGCTAAATATAAAAAGTAAACAGTCGATGATATAATTTGTTTGTCGGGTAAGAGGTAACGTGAGCTAGAGATCTTATTGCATAACATATAAAACCCTAACAACAGGAAGTTACGACATTAAACTTTACAAGAAGGGAAAAATATTATCAGATTAGCGATTACTCAACAGTGTAAAATATTTACAATGTATTTTATGTTGAGCGAAGCATGTTTTACATAAATATTCGGAAGGAAATAAAATTCAACCCATAACCTCGCGCATTATTTAACAATTTTATGAATTTATAAAGATATGACGCGTTTAAGCGTGCAGTAAAAGCGAAGACGCCGGAATGCATCGCGCTCGAAGTGTTAGCTCGAAATAATAAAAATGTTCGCTGACAGAAACGCAACAGAGTTTTCCGAGAAATAAGACGAGTGTAAATAATTTCGTTTAAATATAATACACATTTTCGCATATAACGTCTTACTTGTGTTGGGGAATAACACAAGTACAACAAGTTGTATTCTGATAGTTACGTTCAAGATCTTCTTCGTACGTTGTCGTAGGAATGAGAAAACATCAACGTTAATGTATGACATAAAATACCCGTTCTATGTATCACGTTCGTAAATCCTCCGTGCAAACATGACGTGACGTTATATCCCATTACATTCACGCATAAAAGGGATTACACCTGAAATAACGAGAATACCGGTATATAATGGTAAAGTAGGAAACGAATTTTTCAAAAGCGCACGGGATAACGAGTAAAAATGTCGCTTTTGCTAGTATATTTAGGTGAAATAATCGAATTGTTGTGCAGCACCAGACTGTTCGGTAAAAAGAAATAATTTGCTATCTATATTAACGTTATGAGCGCATCATCGTATTGTATAGTAACACAATACAATTTTTTGCAAGGTCAGTAATTAGATTTTCACTGCAAGTTACAGCATTATAAGAAATTGGTAAAGAAGTAAGTGTTAATTACAGAAGAACGTGATTGAATAGCTACAGCCTTCACGATGTCATTCGTTGACGGTTCTCTTCATTTTTCATTGCACTCGTTAGCATGGCGATTCCAACGATATACCATGAACACCCGATATCGCCAAAATAAACATCCTGTATATAATTCTTTACAATTTCACATTATACACGCACGCAAATTTTTAATATAATGTCCTTCCTTAGATGTACCAGAACGTAGTCAACAAGGAAATAGTTTTCAAAATATTATATTTCATCTATACATAGATATATAGTAGAACAGATTCTCTTTGAACTTGAATATCCCTTTTTAACAAAGAATTTGCGCATCGTGCATTGTACTAATATGATAAACTCACATTTTTGTATTTAAACGTATGCAGGACTATTACATTTCTGCTTTGCACTAGACCACAGATGCAACATCTCGATTCATTGTAAAAGGAAATGAGATGTACGATAGCTTTGAAGTTTTAATTCAGTTTTCCCTGTTTGTTCCACGTAAAACATCCGGAAAGTCCTTTTGTTCCATAACAGACGTCATCTTAAAATATTAACTTTGTTGTTAAAAATATGACTTGTGCTAAAAAAGGTACAAGGAGCATTTATTTTTGATAATTACTTTAGTAATTTACAAGATAACCGTGAGAGGATTTTCCTAATTTATCGGTTAATTAAAGTTAATTTGAAAAAGGATCCTTTCAGTTAAAAAGTTCCTTCACCTATCTGCAATGGTAGGTAACCGTAGTAACCTGTCTAAATTCCCCGTAAACGTTTTTTCATGTCTATGTTGGTTGTTAATAATACCTCCATTTACTAAAATCTAATATTATACGCATATTTTCTTAGATCTTGGCAAATTTTTATAAAAATTCTTTAAATTTCCGACAGTACATCAGGTCGGAGTCATGATAGAAAGACAGCTTCTCTAATTAATTCTCTTTCTTAGCATCAGTTTAGCAGCTATTGTTCTTTTTTATTCGTAGTCCTGTAGCAACAGCAATACCTTTGAAAGCTCTAGTGTTTGTCAATTTTGTTGCATGCATAGTGTTGTAAATAATTTAGCCTTGTCAGTTGTGTACCAACAGCAAATCATAGCAGAAGATTATGCCAGTCCGCCATAGACAGCTATCAGATCGCCGCAAACTGGGCTTGAACACTGACTGCACTGCACATCAGGTGTGTATGCACAGAAATGACACATTTATGATTTAAGAACAACCAAGTCCTTAAATCTACTAAGGCAACGATACACAGCTGTTCTCTTATTCTAGCTGTCACAATAATCAGAATACTTTGTTAAACAATCAAGATTTTTTTAGTTGTTCCAGCAAGCGGCAATAAGCTTTCATGTCATACCGACGACCAAGTCGTTTCTTGTAAATTTCTAAGGGTCATATTTATGGTTCGTGCTTGAGGTTGTGCCAGTACTTGAGCACGCAATTTTGAATGATATTTAAGTCGTTATTCGCTTTATTATTCTCCCATTATTCTTACTCTTTGTCAGCAGCGTCAGCGCGGTAATCGAAATGAACATGATACAGTAATTTTCTTTTAGTTTTCCTCTTTTGTCAAATGTACTTCACTATTTCTCAAAACTAGTTCACATCTTAATTAAAGAGGGGGCCGTGTATATCAAATTATTTCTCTCTTTGTCAAAATTATTTCCCTAATTGTCAAAGCTATATCACTTTGTTATTACGTGTGTGTAAGAATGAATGCCGATAGAAAACAACAAAGCAAGAGCTGGGCATCGCCCCAATAAATTTACTCACGATGAGAAAGGAAATATCTGCAATTTAATTAATAAGGATTGCACTTTAACACTGAAACAAATCAAAACCAAACTGTTAGAGCAAAATCCGCAACTAGAGGTAAGCTTATCAACAATTGACAGAGCGACAAAGACATTTTACTATTCATCGAAGATAATATACAAGGTACATATTTTGTCATGGCCAACGTCAGATTTCATAGAATTGATGTAATTCAACAACTGATCAGAGTTCATGGACATGTACCAGTATCTCTGCCCCCATACAGTTCTTTTTCAAACCCAATTGTAGAGCTGTTTAACCAATGGAAAACTACCATAAAGACAAGACAGCCTACGGATGGAGAACAACTGTATGTTCAAATTTATAATGCTTCTGAAGCTGCAATACAAGAACATTGCCAAAACTATATTCGACATATGGAAACATATTTAGGCGACTGCCTTAACAGAAATGAAATTTTGAACTGGACTAGTACCTATGTATGTGTTTTTTTAAGTATTGCATTACATACATAATATATGTATATATAATACATACTTATATGTAGTATAGTTACTAAATTGTTATTATTTTCTTTCTTTTCTAAAAAAAATTGTCTCGAACTTCTTTTTGTTGTTTCAATTTATAAATTTAAAAAAGAAGAAAATCATTTGCAATAACGTGAAAAAGTTTTGGCAAATAGTGAAATACATTTGACAAAAGAGGAAAACCAAACGAAAAACACTATAACATAGTATGATGATGATAGTATGATTCAAGTACAAGTACTAAACGAATTGCTGTTGACGTTGATATTTCATCCAAGACCTTTTGGAATGGTTTTACGACCAATTATTGTACCCGTATGGGCAAGCTCTTTCAGATAACGATTTTCTTCCACGATTACAATTTTGTCGTTGGCTTTTAGAACAATGCAATGGCCTTAATTTTCATAATATCGTTCTTTTTAACGATGAGTGCAGTTTTTCAAGAGATGGAATAATAAATATTCGTAATAATCGTCGATGGTCGGACGAGAATCAGTATAAAATAGCACATATTCGACATCAATAAAGATTTTCCTACAACGTTTGGGTCGGCATAGTTGACAACTATCTATTGGGACTAGTATTTCTTCCACCGATATTTAATGGTCAATATTATAGGCAGTTTTTAGGGTAGGTTTATCAATGTGAGGATAAATAAATTAACTTGCAGATAAACCCACCCTTAGAGGAAGAAGAAGACAGTCAGAAGAAACGGTGCTAGATGAAGTTCCATTGCAAATATGCCAAGACTTATGGCTCATGCAAGATGAGTCTCCTGCACATTTTAGCGTTACTGTTACGAGCCTTTTTGGATACAAGGATTCGAGGAAATTGGACGGGCAGAGCCGATTGCATGGTTACCACACTCACTTAATTGCAATGCATGTGATTTTTTTCTTATTTGGCAGTGTAAGACAATCGATTGAAGTTATCCAAAAAACAGATTAGGTTAAAACAATGGAATCTTCTTCAATCGAATACAAAAATTTGTATGTTTATTGTAATTCTCAATTTAAACACTATTTTTCTGAAGAAAATGGTTTAGTGATTTGTAATAACATTTCTACTCTTGTGGAAATATTTGGTATTGAACAAAATCCAATAGAATAGCGTTTCTTCATTGAATCTTTTAAAATTATTTTAAAAGCTCTGATTCTGCATACCGCCAATGAATTATCGTTAGTTCCGATGGCTGACTCTGCTGCTCTTAGCTATTTTTGTTTTTTATGTGAATAACATAGTAGGGACAGAAAAATATGAAACATGAATCACAAATCATTATGGAATGAATCCAATTGTGCATTAGCAAGTTTCGATATAATCAAAGTGTTATTTGGTAGGGACACAACTAATAAAAGATATTAAATATCAATAAAGCCCTATCGTCAATTGTATACTTGTTGTTTTCTTTTCAAATTCAAATGATTTTTGCAACAGGCTTAACATTTATATTGATGGCATCATGCTAAAAGGGCGTATCAACAAATTTCTTGATTTTGATCGTTTGTGATACAGTGTAATTAAAATTATATGTATTTAATTATACAGACATTTAATATAAATCATCATCATATCAGAACAAATACAGTATGTACCAGAATAGGTTAAAATGAATTTTATAAACGCTTTTCTTCGTTTCTTGAAAAGTGTGTGTTTGGTTCATACGCCCTTTTAGCATGATGCCCTCGATATGACGTATGATTGTGTACTTTTTCCCAAATTATGTAGAATTCTTATATTCAAAAATTTGCTGTTTAATTTCCACAAGTATTCATATCAAGGGGACATAAATTAAACCATTCATGGATACTATCAACATTCGGTTAGCTCCTTGCTTAAACCAATTACATTTTCCCGTTCTTCAAAGCTTCTACATCGACTTAGTCTTCTGAAAGGACTACTAGTTTGAATTCATGTAAGCATAGTCCTGTCCACATCGCCTATATAGAGTACCGTGCAGTGTAAGCAGTCTATCTTGCTTATCTACCTGTTGTAAATAACGCTTTTTAATCCTGGATGTAGTGTAGTGGTAATTAAATTTAATCCTCTACTACCACACAAAATTAAGTTAAAGTTTATCACGTTAGAAGATACATATGTGGTCTATGTATACCTACATGAAATTATTACCAGTATATATGCAAAATATTTTCATTTTTTTTGGTAGGTTAGAATAACAGCATATAGAAACAAATTTTTACGTAAACTAAGTTTGTTGTTCCCGACAGAAACATATGTGTCAACGCAAGTCGCAGCTGCTTTATATTTATCTCGCATAAACTGGGTAAACTTATAATATAATTAACTAGTTTAGAACAGTGACGTAAAACTGAATAGATAATAGATAAAAAATGCTTCACTGTTATTAAAAATTTTCCCTACATTTCACGTCATAATAATATGACCGATAAAATTTTGAAATACAACAAAATTGCTACTTTTTGCCACTAACGAAAACGGCACCTTGATTTTATTACTAATCGATATTTGCAGCGACTGCAATGATAATAACATAGGGGCGCTTTAAATTTAATTGTTCGATTTATTTAACTGCACAAATGTTCAAACTTTATATAAAAAAGAACGTCACATACATATATCAATGAAAAAATTTCCTTTTAGTATCGTATATCGAAATTAACGACGCAGTTTTATATGAAGATATTTTTACATTTAAGCCAATAAATGCCAAACGTGTGGTATTCGCATTGAACGCAATAACCTTCCACCGCCAGAGTTTTTGCCTATAATGTAATTGAATTGATTCAACAGTTTCATTTCCGTATTCCCATTGACCTTAATACTTTTTTGATGTAGTATTTCTTTCCGTTTCTAGGTCATCGAAACAATATCAAATATAATCGTAACCAAACACTTTATTAAAGTGTTCTAGAATAATTAACAAAAAATATCTCTTTATGAAATATGGCGTTATGATGATGATGACGTTAATTCTCTTTCTTTCTTGCGCAAGTTGTGACCTCCTTCACTAGTATACTGGGTGACTCAAATTGAAGTTATACATATATTAAAGTTATCATTTTTGCACCAATAAAAAATCGTTACGAAAACTCACCAAGAGAAGTGCCAATGTAGATATAAATCTTAGGAAACATGATCTGCTTTGTTGATTGTTAATTTTTTTTAATTAGTCACATTCCGGGGTAGTGAAACAATTAAATACATGTAAATAATTCAATAGCTTCGCTTTTTAAATTTGCGTTACAACTTCTGAAGCAATTTTATTTCTAAATAGTGCTCAATTTCTTTGAATCATACCAAATGAAAATTGTTAGCTTTTCAGTTTTTGAAACATATGTGCATTGCTGTTCAAAATAAAACAATACAGAAGGAATTTATTCTACCAGTATTTGCCATACGTTTCATATACATATTTACATACATATATAGGGTCTTCCAATAAGACGTTTCATTTTCAGTAGCCCGCCATTTTAACAGTTGTCATGCCTCAACCGGTAACTAGTTGACAGATGACAACTAAAAATTACGCAATTAATAAAAATGGAATGATATACGCTTCAACAACGCATTGAAATTATTAAAATACACTACAAAAATGGTGAAAATTTTGTTGTTGGGACAAGTTAGTGAAATGAAGAATCGAACTCGTACACGTCGCTCAAGACCAAATGAGAATATAGCTGTTGTAGCCCATAGTGTTGAGGAGAACCCAGGTTTGTTCATTTCCCATCTATCTTTGGAATTGGGCATTTCACGAAAGACATTACACCGTATTTTGCATAAAGACTCAGTTAACACAACAACTCGCGTCTACCGACCATCAACAACGTCGTGTCTTTGCTGATTAAGTCCTTGAAATGCATCAAACTGATCCGAAATTTCATCGAAAAATCATCTTGAGTGATGCGGCCCATTTTCACCTCGGAGGCTACGTAAACGAGCAGAATTGTCGCATTTGGGGCTCGGAAAACCCAAGAATGATTGTTGAAAAGTCTCTTCATCTTCTACGTGTGCCTGTTTGATGTCATTTTTGGTCTGGCGGAGTTATTGGACCATACTTTATTGAAAATGAGGTCGGAGAAATTGTTGCGGTGAATGGATTGCGCTATCGAACAACGATTAATGATTTTATATGGCCGAAGTTGGAATATATTGATGTGAACGACGTTTATTTTCAACAAGACGTGCCACACAAGTAACGATACCATCGCTCTTTTGCGTAAAAAGTTTCTCGGCCGTGTGATTTCTCGAAGAAGCGATCACAATTGGCCACCGAGATCTTATGATGTAACACCCTTAGACTTTTTCTTTGGGGCTACGTGAAAGATAAGGTCTATGCCAATGATCCACAATCTATTCAAGACTTCAAATATGGATTCGTAACATTATCGAGGACAATGAGCCGCAAATTTGCGAATTGGTAATGGAAAATTTCATAAAATGAATATGGTCCTGTAAGCTTAGCCGTGGTGGCCATTTGAATAGTTCAAAAGGTATGGTACAAAGTCCAAATTTTATTAGTCACCCCCTCTTTCTCTCTTTTTTGAAAATTGGATATTTTGAAGGTTGTTCAGGATTGTTCTGAAGAAGTTATTGACCTGAACATTTTAGAACTTTGGGAACAATGTACTGGTAAATATAGTAGTTTCTTAATAGCTTTTGTTTGGGTAAATTGAGGAGGATTTTTTTAGGAATATAATTTTTGTTTTATTAAGGTTGTATAGCAATGTTATTTTTTTCTGAGAAATGAAAATATTGGACAACTCGGTCAAATCGATTAAAGATAGTATGGTGCTTTCTTTGTATAAAATCTGGGTAATAATTTAACTATCTTTCAGGATGTATGGATTTTTTGAATTTTTTTTTTTTGATTAGAATAGTGCTCTCCTCGACATTTTGTAGAAAATTTCATGCTCTACAAAAAAGGTCTTAGAAATTTTCTTGATATATTTTACGGTTAAAGCTGGATTCGCAAAAACGGGAGAATATCGCAAAAATAACCCTAATTGTCCCTTTCTTTGCAGACGCGCGCTTAACGATAGAAAATATCAAAAAAATTTTAAGACTTTTTTGTACAGCATGAAATCTTCTCCAAAAAGTCTGCGAGAGCACTATTCTAACTGTTATGGTTTTTAAGTTATCAAGCTAATTCTATTTGTGATGAAGCCGAGCCCCTACCATAGGTGCAAGATTTGTACTGTATACACAGTCGGGCAAATGTTCCCGGACGGTTTAATTATAAGTGAAGAAAAAGTGGTAGCGGATTACGTCTTTAATAAATGAGTTACGTCACCAGGTGTCAAAATATCGTAACATTTCTAATTTTTTTAATGAGATATGACCATCCGGTACATATCTGGGATATTTTTGAGGAATAACTTGGTAAATTTGTTAAAAAGACGGAGAGATGTGTGGAAGTTGCAAATCGCTATGTAGATTAATTTTTGTTTTTAACAAACTTTTTCTGTTAGCAATATATCTCAATAGGAAAGTAGTTAATTCGACAAGCAGATTTTTGTTGTGAAGATTGATTTTAAACATAATATTGTTTTTAAATACTCGAAGCAATTAAGAATCATATCTGTAAAGTCATGCTAAAACCCTATAGCACGAAATTGTTACAATGTTGGCAACATTTTGATGTCCCTGTTGAGGTACGCTGCGTCACAGGCTACGTGTAGCGATTCGCTTGAGTACAAATTTTACTCACATCGGTTACCATTCCATAATCTGATAGGGATATTAAAAGAAGACGACATACATTTCATAAGATGGATATGAAGTGAGACCAGACAGCGACTATTCTGATAACGAACATTAATCATTTAAATGCCATAATTCTTGAAGACGAGACCGATGCCGTTAGATATAATGAAAATATTTGTGAATGCGATGCCAACTAGAATATGTATATGTATGTATGATACATATATGCTGGTTGATATATACATATTTTTTTATTAAATCTTCAGTAAATGTGTGCTTTTTCTTTATATTAAGAAGCGATGAAAATTTCAATAAAATATATTAGATTACTCAGGGCAGCATTGATATTATTTACTTTAGTGTTTAACAATCGATTTATAGGAAGCTGAATTATATATTCATGATGTCACTGTGCCGTTAAAATTGCTGTGTACTGGAGACGATGGGCAGGAAATAATGAGGAACCGCGACGTTTGCGCCTTAGACATCCAAGACGCAGCACTAATCATGAAGATCGTGCTCTCTGGCTTGCGGTTTCTTTTTCATCAACAATGCAAATTAATGATAGAAGGAGATGTTTAATTAAAGAACAGATATCTGTATCTATCTACACAGGGTGTTATCGAAAATTTATACTGGAGTCAGAAATATTACAGTCGTCTTTAGGAAGCAGATTTCCTCTAGACGTAATTTAAAAACAATTAAATGCGATTTGTTAGGTCCGTAATGTGCCTAAACTAATGATAATGCAATTTTCTTCGACAACTGGTAAATCCAATTTTTTCACTCCTCATTTTAGATTTTAGATTTATGGCACAACCTACAGTTTTTTTTTGTAATGATATCCATAATTGGCTCTAACTGAAGTTAAAAAAGTTACTGATAAAGTGTTGTTTAAAGGATTTCTGCAGAGAAGAGTGAATAATTACCAGGGCGGTTACCTAATGTCAATGTAATCAACTTGCAAAATTGATTAAAGCTGATTTATTCAATAAATTTAAATTATTCTGCTTTCCCTGAACGGAATTTAGCAAATTTGGTCTTATTATAAAGGATTTTCCTTGGTCTACATTTAGTGATTCAAACTGTTTAATATTATTTTGCCCATCACCTAGCGGTGAGGGCATTAAAATATCGCGCCATTTCTAGTTGACCACCAACCAATAGGGTTAAATTGTAAATGTAAATTTGATCCTATTCTTTTATAAAAATCAAACTTCTTTTAATATCATCTGTAGGTATTCCCATTCATGCCGGCATTAAAGCCTACAATGCATTATCGGATGATTTACGGCACTTCGGAAATAAGAACATTATTTGTAACAGTTAAAAAAAAAAATTAAAAGCATTTTTAGTTGTTGGGAGTTTCTACAGCTTCGATGGGTTTTATATTCATTTAACATTTTGTATTTTTAATGTTTTAACAGGATGCATATTTTATAACTTTAGTTGATATTCTGACAAGGTCAGATCACTAGATCCTAGTTTGTAAAAATCCTGTCATTACTTGACTTAATTTCTACTTTAAATATATTTTGGCATTATTTAATTCTATCGTTAAATTTACATTTACGCTCTTGGCAGTGTAAAAATGATATACATCTTTGGATCTTTGTCGTTAAAACATTTTCATTTAATTTGAAAAAGATAGTGCATATTCTTCCAAAATTATTAATGATGTCATAGTTATGGTTATGTATGATAAACCACAAATAAAACATTCTAAAACTATTCCCGGGAAAAAACCTAATTCTGAAATATATTTCTACAGATTATTTAAAAAAAGTTTTCAACTATCCTCTTAAAAATTACAAATGACTAATAAATAAGATGCAATTTTGTTTAAAATTAAAAGACAGACACTGTATATTCAAAGCATTCCGAGGAAATATATTATTTAAAGTCTCGTTTTGCATACATCTAACGAACTATAAAAGAAAAGTCTTGCTAATGAAATATCCGGCATATTTTAGGTACTACTTGTTGCAGCTCCGAATAAATGAAACTTAAAATATTTAAAGAATGCCGTGATAACGAGCTGAATCTTTTTTATTCAACACGATTATGCAAGGCGGCACATTCCGCTAAGTTTTAATTTAGGTAGATAATTTAAAATTACATTTACGCAAGAAAAAATATGCTAATATTAAAATATCTCCCATAATTTTAATATTCATTCAAAACGAAATTTGAGATTAATCCTAATCAAAAAGTTTTAAAAAATATTTCATGCTGCATGTACGAATCTCAAAAAAAAAATTGACTTACCTCGACTTTTCTCTTGTTTTCTTTCAGGCGGTGATGATCTTGTTCTGCTGGTCCAACTGGGACGCGCGTCGAAAACTCGGAAAGTTAGTTTTCCGTGGTGAAACTGTTACGAGACTTTCGTCGGCGCTGATAACTACGACGAAATATATGGGGTAAAGGACCTGTGATTCGACTCACCACCCTGTAGAATTTCAACGTGGAATGCGCGCGTAAAACGTTTATGCCCGCGGTTATATAGGAGATGACCGGCTCCCCCCGCCATCGACACCCCATAGTTTCGGGGGCGGTCTTCTCCGTAGATACGTGTAGGTGTTCGTGAGTGCACCTTTTTTGCGATCGCGTCTGTCAATCTTCCCTGCGCGATAATGACCGCGAAAAGCGGAACTCATCGATGGGCATATGTGTTATGGTGGGTCCTTCATTTTCGACATCGTCTCCTGTTTTCTTTAGTCCCTCACTACGGAATAATTTCATTTGATAGAATCGTTTTCGAACATTTATTTTTGAGATTAAATAATGTTTGATGCTGTTACAGATTATCTTATATTATAACCCTAAGGTTAAGGTATGCAAGTACAGCACGTTAATAGAATGTTATATTGTAATTTTCAAATTGAATTTCAAACCCGAACAATTTAAGTTATAAGGTTTCTTATTTTAAAATACAGGGTGATTGGAACGGAATTTTAAAACAAAATTTTGCAGTTGGTTTATAGAGTGCTATTTAAAAAATCGAAGTTGATGCCCACTTCCGGTTAACCGGAAGTGATATTTATTCAAAAATATTTTCACGTGATAGTTCGTATTGAACCATATAGAATTGTAAAATTTTGTTTTAAAATTCCGTTCTTGTTTTTATAACACTTTTAATAGGCCATTCTCACCAATCACCCTGGATAATTCAGTTTGGTTAAAATTTTGAAATAACTCTAATTTTCTGAAAAATAATAGAAAAAATTTAAAGTTAAAATTGAGATTATTGCTGGGTTTGATGTCATTAACTGCTGCAGCAATACTGAATGAATACTGATTCTCGATTGTTCATCCAAAATCCATACACTGATATTCAAATCCGCCCCAACAGAATCAATTTTTCTTGTTTTGGTTTCAAAATGTTGTGTATGTTAGTGAAACATACGAAGCGTCCTACCTGCTGGTAGATACGAGGAAATTGCTTTCTTTTTAATTTTTGTAACATAGAAATAATTTCAATAAGTGAAATTACGTCTACTTGTACAGGGTGACCTATTTTCGTATGGTTTCGAGGGCTCCAGGGAATTTAAGAAAAAAACTGAAGTACGATTTCAGAGCTCTTTTTTTCCTAAAAATTATAACGGCGCTAACCAAATTCCGCGATTTCTTACCGTTTTCAAACTACAGAATGTTTGCGATTGTTGGCAGAAACCAGTTCAGGCCTACATCTCGCTTTTCTTAGTGCTATCGAAAGACGGCTTCGACATCCTTTGGACACTGACATATATATGAGTTACATCTGATGGCATAAAATTTATTTCTTTATTTTATACTTCAGTACGAGGGTGGTCTGAAATATGTTCGACCACAACATGAAGATAGCAGCATTCGTCAATAAAAGCTGGGTAATGTGGTTGGGCATCTATTGACAGGTATTAAAAAAAAATTGAGCCATTTTGGACGCGCAGTTGTTATTTGACAATCGTTTGAGTGAGTCGATGCGAGTGTTTTTGTGAAAATTGACAGAATCGAGGATAGAGGCGTCATTAAATATTTGTTTCTGAAAGATAATACGCCAATACAAATTAAAGATTGATTAAAGAAGGACACTGCATACAGAAGTTCTGCACCATCATTTATCATAGTGAAATTTTAGACAACAATATTTAAACATGGCCGTACAAGCTTGTCCCTCCTGGCCCCAGGTTAAATTTTGGAATTAGAGTCATGGTAATCAACTTTGTGTTTTAATGGCATCCCTCTTATTTTCGATTAAAAAAAAACACAGGTTCTTCTAAATTCAATAATATTTTGTTAATTAGAAAATAAAGACATAAATGAAATATGGACAGACAAAGCAAAATTTACCTTTGTCAGTTGTGGTGTAACTGTAACACATGAAAACCATGACAGAAAAGTGCTCTCATGGGATTTTTACAGAAAATTTCATGCCCTATAAAAAAGATGTCACGAAAATTTGTAAACGCAGCTTTTGTGGGGCAAGATGTCAGGAATCGTCAGATGATAAAATAAGTTTAATAGCAACTATTATTATAAAAGTGATATAGCAGTAACTTTTACATACTTTTGCAAAATAGTTGCGCCCAAGTGCCATAATTTCTTATTACTCATTATACGAGCCATAGCCACTACGTGTTGGAACGAGTAAAAATAATTTCAAATTGCGTCTGATCTTGAAATATTAAAATTAACGATTTTCTAGGTTTCATTAAGATACCTAAGGAAACTGTTTGTTTAAATATTAGTTTTGGACGGCTACAATTGGTAACCAAAAGAAAAAGGAGACCTTTGGAGATGATTTGCAAAAAGCAGAGGAGATTAACATTACGCGAAATTATTGCTTTTTATAATTAATAATAATCGGAGACAAGTTTTCAAGTGTATAAAGTGTGGTACTTAAAGGTTAGCAAATAATATCTGATAGTTTCGTATTTCTATAGAAAAGCCTTTACTATCTTAAAAATAAAAAGAAGGAAAAATAATTGCTCGAGCTAAAGAAAGAGTTTTATGGACAGGATAACTAAAGTGAACTAAAGTGAAGTGATATTTGATTGTAGGAACCATGTAATTAACAACAGCTTAGCGGCATTTTGTAAAGAATGTTTAAAGCGAGTCGTTAATTTTTCCTAAAGAAGTATAATTTGGGGCTGCATGCTGTGTCAAAAGGTTCGGAGAAATTTCATTTTGCAATCCCTTTTTAACAGTTAATGCCAAAAATATCAAAACATCCTGGCAGGATGTTTGTTACTAAGCATGCAGGAGTTGCATCCGAATAAAACAAAAAAAGTGATTTGCTGCAGCAACAATACTTTTAAAAATAATGGATAACATTTATACAACACATGATATACATTTTAAAACAACAGCATTAGAAAGAGAGCACGATTTTGACAACAAAATTCTACAGAAAATATATTAAGAAGGCTGAAAAGGATAGGAAAAAACGACTGATAAACTATGACGAGTTGGCAAAGAAGCATAAAGATTAACACCCTGATTTTTGTTGTTAACGCTGAAAACATGACGCAACCAAAACCCAGTTTCTGTACCTTACTCATGCTAATGCCATGCTATGATGGATTTGTTACAATCTAGTATATTCTCGAGTTGATTGTGACTGATTATTATAAATTAAAGCATTTAATTAATCCTCATCAGATTCATTCTTTTCCTCTACGCTCAAGTTCGTTTATATGATCGATTAGCTATCCTGTTTATACTTGACAATCTTTTTAGTTTGTCCTTGCATAAGATTAAAAACTATTAAACTAAAAGTATTTTCAGTAGTTCATCTCATTTTTTAAAAACGATTTTCATCACTGTCGGAATTATTCTGCGGATACAACACTACCTTCCTTTGAAATCAATATTATTATTACATTTATTCTATAGGTACGTCGGTACAACCATATACAAAGTAATGACAGGAAAAAAATGTAAAGTTATTTTGCAACATTAAAAAGCGAAACCAAACCTTAAACGACTTAAAAACTTAGGATAGGGCAAAATGTGTTTTTATCGAGGATTCTCCGTTATATTCCTCTCGCTCTTGTTAGAGTTTTTGCTCCAAACAAGGTCAACCTCTCTGAATCCCGAACGAATTAACTAAGAAACTTTAAGGCAAACGTAACAGGTAAATTTTGGCCAGGTTGAATATACTCCTGTTCATTTTGAAAGTAATTTACAATGGACAGCGGAGACAAGCCTGGTAATTGTAATTGACATCGTTACATTAAGTTTATTCCCTTCTGGATTGCTTTTAAACGTGGCAACGGGTTATTCTCAATTCTTATCTTCAAGTTTAATACTTAAAGTTTATTCTTATTCATGTAGGGAGTCTAATTGTGAAACAAAGTATTTTCGTGTAATCGAGCTGTCTAAGACGTAATCTTAGAAGTTTTGCTATGTTCTTGCGATTCTCTCTAAAATATAATTAATCAAGTGCAAGTAGAGGTGTTAGTATCAGGAAGCTCTGTTCTATGATCTAATGTAAAACTTAAAAAAATGTAATTTTAAAGTAAGGGATTTCCATCTAACTTCATTAAAGAAAAATGCTGTGCTATGCCTGCAAATGATTACTGTCGTTGTGTTTATTATGCAAAATCCGCAACTAACTTTTCCAGATATCAATATCGAATGAAGAATGAAATACTTGAATATTCTTAAAAGTTATATAAAACGTAGATTTGGTTTGATTTTTTGCTGTGAACTCTGGATTCATATCTACCATTTTAAAACATTGTACAGGGTGTTTAAACATAAAGATAATAATATACAATTTTTAATACTTTTTCATAAGTAAATATAATTAAAGCATTTCCAACTATAAATTTCAATTAGGTACCTGAATGTTTTATTATTACAGATCAGCTTAGTTTTATTTACCTCATACCGGCATTATATCAGGAAATAAAAGATAAATACTTAAAGGTTATGAAATGTTGTACCGATAAAGCCCAAAACTCCATTAATGTCAGAATTATCTAGGTAATCTCAATGTGACCCTGGAGATTTCTGTTAAAGTCCATAATTATAAGTGTATTCTAAACTTTAGAACTAGATAATGTAAAGATTAAGTAGATATCGTTAACATTTCCGAATAGAAAGTCATTAAACTATATAAACTTTAGACAACTATAAGTTGTATTTTACTGAAAGATAAACATATGAAAAGTGTTTTATTTCTCTCTATGATTCGTAATAATAGACAGGAGTAACAGTTTTAGTATTTTGTGCTGCATTTCTCTCACAAATAGTGCCAAGAATTTTCTGTCTGTGTGTGCATCATTGTTTCTTTTAGAACATACGATGCAAATCATTTTTTTAATTTTCTGCATTAAAATTGGAATTTGTCAAATGAGGTAGGTATTAATATATATTACATTAGTTTTGACAAATCCCTGTTCTCATCGTATGCCACTACCTAACTGGTGTTTGGATGAATTTAGGAAAGTTTTAAATTATAGATTGTTTCGTTCTCCCAACTGATAGCGATTATGTCAAAGATTTACATGAAAGCTGGCTGGCTCTTAATAAATTTAATACCTGTGACCTAAACCTGTCCAACTGTTAGCTGACTATCCTATTTGCTGTCGAGCTTTCCGAAAAATAGAAGATATCCGATGTTTAGATTTTTTTGGAACATCAAACTGGGGCTTGTTAAAAAAGGGGGACATATAGAGGGGTGATTCTAGCTGAAAAATGCTTGCTACTAAATTCATAAATATAAAAATGATAAATTGTTAATAGTTGTTGAATTATGACTTCTTCTATGCGTTGACCCAATGGGACTAGTGCGACGTGGAAACTAGAAGTTTATTGTGCTGCGCCGATGATCCTCCTAACGCCTGGGTATTTGTAATGTTATAATTAGTGATAGTTCTTCTTTTTTTTGTTAATTTTTTAACTATTTACAACTTGTAGCAATTCTAATAGGAACTACCTTTATCTAAAATAATTTCTGTATTGCTAAAATAATTTTGGCAGTGATGATGATACGATGACTAAAATGCTGATTCTTCATATGAATTTGGAGAATCAGAACAATCTGATTCGGATTCAGATTTCTCAGTCACTTTGCTAGAATATATTTTTCAAAAAATCTGCATTGGATGAAAACGTTCCAGAGTGTGGTTTCCACACTCAAAGTACAAAGGGGATTGATATACATAACTGTGGACGACAACTAAAGTGTAATCATCACGATAATTAACGGAGTTCTGCAGTCGGAAATCATGCATAATTTGCATTATCTTGACAACTAATGAAGCTGTTGTTGATAAGAATATAATTTCTATCATAGTCAATGTAATTAATTTATACTCCACGCCAAGCAGATGATGTTAAACCAAAGTCTCAATTACATGATTGGATACCTGCTAATAAATCAGAGATAAAGAAATATTTAGCACTATTACACTTAGAATGAATAATTTGGTGGAAATCTCTTCGAAATACTTTTGCGAACAATATATTTTGCTGATAATAGCATTTGCCTCACTGGAGACAGATTACATGAAACTTAATCATTTTTTTCTTTAATGTCTGGCTATTACTGCAACTCGCGCAGTGTAGTTTTCTGTGTGTAAATTGTGTTCAAATGGCTTTGTGACAGCATCATATCGTCTGCTGCGCTGTTAATCACTTTGCTCTTAACAGCGAATGGTAAGTCGATCCGGATTTCAACGCTCTGAAAAAACGTGACCATCCCTCCAGAGAATGGAAACCCGGCTCCTATAGTCCCGCCACAACGATCGACCCGTTAAATTAGTTGACAAATTGTGTAAAATTATAAAGATTTGTATGTGTTTAAAGAAACTATACAGGGTGCCCGGACTTCGTAGGGACAGCATGGGTAACTTTTTTATTTGAAGACATAGAGAGACGGTTAAATTAACAAAAAGATGTAGATTCAAAAGCTCACTAACAATCCATTTTAAAATTTTACTTGTCATGCTTCATTTGTTTAGCATTGAAGAAAAACTGAAATCTCCTTATTTCTTTTATTTGCTGTAACTTTTTTGTTACTTGAGATATTAAGATGCGGTTTGAAGCAATTCAAATTGTAATCTAAATACTTTTATTGGCGCTTAATAAAACAAATTTATTTTGCGCAAATTTTTAGTAATCTTACCTAACCTCAAAATGTTAAATGGAAACCCTTTAGAGAAACAATTACCTCAGTTTTATAGTTAAAAATATTAAGAATTTGTGATAGTTGTGGCACTCTAGCAAAGGCATCTGTTAACCTAAAATCCAATTAATCTAAAACCAGATATTAATAGTTGCAATCAATAATTAATAGCGATTTAAATCTTTCAAATCTGTTTGCAGTAAATTCAACTATTTGTCATAGTTAAACATTTCTTTAAAAAGGCTATGACTATTTTTCAGTTTGCAAAAAATACTTATTCTGTCTGCTAAATAAGCCGTCATTTCTAAATCTATTTTCACCAACTCTTTGATGATAGTATCTAGAGCAAGCAAATACAATGTCGGTTCAACAAACAATATTTTTATGTGACGTGAGATACGATTGCAATTTTAATACGATTCTTGATATTCTTTTATACACATAAATGATAAAACGAGAAACGTTGATTATTATTGTTAATACCCATAAGACAGAAATCTTTAATGCTCTATTCACTTTAATTAAATGTATACATCCTTTTAAAAATGTTACATAGGATTTAAAATTCTGTCAGGTGATGTTTGATTAAAAATTCTTTACGTCTTTCATTTGTTTCTTGCATCTTTTGTTGTATTAAGTTTCAGCTTTTATACCAAATGAAATTGCGCGCTTTAACATTGCAAAGTCCAATTTATCAACGTTTGCTCTTTTACATTTATTAAAATCGTCTAGCGAAACTTCTACGGCAAATTTTCAGAATTTGAAAAAGCTAATGTATGCGAAGTTCAATTATTACGAATATTTGTTCCAATTAGCCGTAAGTAATCGTAATTAAACTTCATGTTCATATTGTTAGAATTATATATTTTTTTATTTATTGTTCTACTTCAGAACGAGTTCGGAAAATATAAACCTCTATAAAACTCTTTTTGTTGTATCAATTGTTTTCAAATTTAATTGGTTTGCTTGTTTCTATTTTCCATGAAGTCTATTATTATAGAATTTTGCAGGTAAAAATATGTCTGTAATAAATAAAGGCTTTACCTCAAAGTAAATTCAATTTTTCTGAACAATTTTACAGACCTTCGCCACAGATATTAAATTCTTTTTGAAACAAAGAGTCTTGCCATTTTGATAAAATTTGGTAGGGATGTAGAAGACCGAAAAATATTTGATACAGTTTTTTAGTGGGATAGGGAGAATAGGGGCTAAAAGTTACCCTCAATAACACATTTTTTGCAATATTTTAGAAACGAGAGAGATATGTTTTGATATCTCCTCTCTATTAGGTAAAAAAAAATGGAAACAAGTGGCATTTTAACATACTCAAATTACAGCATATAACCTAGCTAAACAACTTCAAATTAACTCCAATTTCAATTAGGAAACTCATATCGCGTGACTAGACTGGCTACATCTTTTCTTTACCAAAATCGCTACAATAAATGAATCAGGAAATCTGAAGACATGTTTCAAGTTCGTTTAACAACAGAGTTTCTTATTGAACACGACTTACTAGATACAATGGATCAACACTATTAATTCCACAAAAGAAAAATCTTTCTTCTAATGAAAAAAACATGCGGCAAAGTTTTTTTGATTTGAAGTAGCCGCAACTCCCATTGTAGCTCTCTAGAAACTTTGGAATTTGCTCAAAATAAAAATGGAAAGAAAAGAAGTAGAAAACGAAAAAAGAGATGAGAAGAGGAACGGTCCTGAAATAACGAACCATTTACGACCATAAAGAAAAGAACTTCAATAAAGTAACACTATCACCTGTACTTGATCAAAAAATTCAAAACGGCGAATGGACATTTGGCAACTGTTTTGACTTCCTCTGATAGTAGTCGGGTGTTAAAATTAAAACACAAAAGCGCGAGGTTAAAACCCAAGAAACTGTAGTGTGCAAAGAAATTGGATAGGAAAGTTATGCAGCAGTGGTGCAACAATGGGATCACTATCATTACCGCGGTCATCTCTAACATCTTTATGAACGCTTTCGAACAAGACTCAAGAATACTTAAATCTAGCAACTTAAAACCGAAATGTTGCTACAGATATGTGAGTAGATAAGCTAAGAGAAAACTGGTCCAACTTTCTTATGGCATTTAACATAGGGGTCTAAAAACGCCGTTCAAGGTCATTTATCAATCTAGATCAATGTAATTCAAGGTCAGCGAACCCTACACACCTGTTCAAAAGCAACTAATAGCAGCTTACCTGGTTTTGGGCAGGTTTTAGTTAGTTTTGACCTGATTTTGAGTTGGTTTTGAGTTGGTTTTGGACAGGTTTTAGTTAGTTATTACCTGATTTTGAGCTGGTTTTAGTTGGTTTTGAACTGGTTTTAGTTGCTTTTGAGCTGGTGCGTAGGGTTCACTAACCTTGAATTACATTGACCTAGATTGACAAATGGCCTTCAACGGCGTTTTTAGACCGCTATGCTAAATCTCATAAGAAAGTGGGCCAATTCCCTCTTAGCTTATCTACTCATACGGACGACACCTTACCTGTTCTCGACGTATTAATGAAGCACGACGACAACATCTTCCGCAAAAAAAGAGATCTCTTATGAACACATTGCATAAGTAACACAAGTCATCTAAGATTCACCACATCCACGACTCTATGACAAAATTAAAGTCCTAGTCACAACTAAATACATAGGTAATACTACAAGAGCAGTAGACGACAAAAATATCAATATTTAGAAAACATTCTGAATAATCTGACAGCATGAACAGCGAAACGTTCCGAAACTCGAAAGACTACAACGTAGTAAAACAATGGTCGTGAAAACCTACACTAAACTAAATTTAAAAAGGGAAAGATTTTGGAAAATTGTGAAAAACATAACAAAAACATGCAACTTGATGATGACGAAGAGGTACTCAAACTCTGTAATCTAAATTGCAATCGAAAACTTCGGTTCCTTTTCTAATATTAACCTAGCCTGATCTAATCTGAAAACTAATCTAATTTTTAAACAATACCTCTGGAAGAGCTACAAAAATAGTGAAATTTGTCCTACAACATTGGACGCGTGAAACCTGTACTGCTTTTGGGAATCTTGGTGAAGAAAAACAATTCCTCAAGACATACGACGCCCAAACGGGTCGATGGCCGCAGTGGTTAGGCGGCTGACTATTGTTGTGAGAGGACGATAGGTGCCGGGGTTTAATTCTCTGGAGGGACGGTGACATTTTTTCAGAGAGTTTAATCCCGGATCGACTTGCCATTCGCTGTTGGGAGCAAAGTGATTAACAGCGCGGCATCATAAAAGGCGATATGATGCTGTCACAAAGCCATTTAAACACAACTTACACACACTAAACTACACCGCAAGAGTTGCAGTGATAGCCAGACAAGTAATACAGCTTACGGAGTCACTGCAACTAAGCACCCACCACACATTAAAAAAAAAAACACCTAAAGGGATGGATAGGCACGAAAAGCAGACCCCAGACGCATTGTAATTCTTTCTAATCAATCTGTTTTCCCCTGATATCAATAATTACTCAATTATTAATAATAATATTTATACTTTGTTACAATGTCAAAACAAATGAAATGTAAATAAAATGGGATTGATATTTCTTCAATCCACAATGAGACGAAACAATCCCAAATATGTTTATGTATGTCTTTTTGATAGCCAATTAAAAGGCCCATAAGTATCCTTAATTACAGCACTCTAGGATCAATCAATTACAGCACTCTAGGATTAATTCGTGTCTATGCAGTCGTTCGAGTAACACGCGTATCTGTGTCCTGCTCTCTATTTATAGTGTTATCATTCAAACATAATGGTCCTTACACGTGCTGACAAAGATGAGATAATCGAACTCATCAACAATACTTTAGATAAATATTTGTCTAACGCCCATATAGCAAAAAATGTTGCCGCGTTGGAAAAACTATCATCGGAAGTTAACCTATCCATAACTTCTTTCTGTGAACGCATTGAAGACAGAATTGTGAAGCTGGAAGACGAAAATATCAAACTGCGGGGACGTCTTAATGATTACGAGCAGTATTCCCGGCGAAACTGTTTGCGTATATTCGGGGTCGAGGAAGAGGAAAACGAAAATATACATGCTAAAGTGAAAAATGTATTCAATAAAATGCACGTAAATACTGAAGGTCATATTGACCGATGCCATCGTATCGGCAAGAAGTATCCTGGAAAAAATGTCAACAATCCAAAAAATACTCCAAAGAAAAACATCAATAAAAGATGTATCATCGTTAAATTTACGTCCTACTATAAACGTGACGAAGTTTTCAAAAACAAAAAGCTATTAAAAGGAGAAAATATCTCAATCGCGGAAGACCTTACTGCAGAAAATTATACGCTGCTAAAAGCAACTAGAAATAAATTCGGATTCCGACAGGTCTGGACATTGGACGGGACAATCTTCGTGAACGTAAACGGGATTCGCCGCACTATTCGCTCTTTGGGGGACCTGACTGGCTCTGAGAGAGATGCGGACCGCAGGTGAAGCTTTGTATTTTGCGTTTAACTTATTAGAGTATATCACTTGAGTATTTCCTATTTTTCCTCTCCTCCTCTTTTCTGTACCTCTGCGTTACTTTTAGTTTACCATAATCAAAACCCTCGTATATATCGTCGCATTACATCATAATATCTTTCTTACTGCTTCCTTTTTGTGCTGATTTTCCAGAAATTACTTCTCTCTCCTAAGTACATTACAACTTGATAATTTTACATTAGTACTGGTCGTGGTTATTAATAAGTAGCTTTGTTTCTCACTACTGCGTGGTCTATAATAATAGTCGCGAAATTTTCTTGTAATTACGGATTGCTAACCAATATATTTATTTGTTCTGATTTGATTTAGTTTGGTTTGACTCAGTCTGATACCATTTAGTTTGGCTTGACTTAATTTAATTTAATATTAGTCGTAGTTATTAATAAATATTTTTTATTTCTTGTGTGCTTTATAACAATAGTAGTGAAATTTTCTTTGTAATAATATTTATTATTATAATTTAATATTTGTCGTAATTATTAATTAATAGCTTTTATTTTCTCATTACTGCGTGCTTTATAATAATAGCTGGGCAACTCTCTTTGTAATTGTGGCTTGCTAACTTATCTATTGTCTTGGTTTGGTTTGGTCAATTTGATTGGATTCGATTGATTCAATTTAATTTGATTTGATTTAATTTAATTTAATATTAGTTGTAGTTATTAATAGATAGCTTTCTTTTTTTAACTTTCTGTGTAAACTGCGGCTTGCTAGTTGATCTATGCTACCTTCTTCTGCGTAACGATAATGTTTTCTTTATCTCATATCAACGCGTGCTCGGTCGTTTCGGGACTTGACGTGTTCAGAGACTACTTCCTGGATAATGCTTATGATGTGATTGCTGTGACTGAGACGTGGCTCAGGGCTGAAATGGCTGATGGCGAGGTATCTTTGGATGGGTATGCAGTGGTACGCCGTGATAGGGAAAATGGTAGGCGGGGTGGCGGTGTTGCATTGTATATTAGAGATATGTTTTCATTTGTAGTCCTGGATCTACCACGTGATGACAACTTTGAACATCTATGGGTGAGAGTTACGGTTAATAGGATAGCTCTTATAATTGGTGTAGTATACAGACCCCCTCGTCTAGTCTCCCGGCATTTATAGATTCTTTTGAAAACCTATTAGGGGACCTAATTCTAGATGCCCAGGAATTAGTAATCTTGGGCGACTTCAATATCAACTTGTTACACCATGATGATAGCTACAGTCTATGCTTCTCCAATATGTGCGACTCGTTGGGAATTAAGCAGATTATAAATGAGCCAACTCACGCGACCAAAACGTCGTTGTCTCTAATAGATTTTATTTTGATTTTTTCATCCACATCCATTTGCGCGAGCGGCGTTAAACATGATCTTCCTTTGTCTAAGCACGACCTAATATTCGTACAACTTGACCTGTCTGCACCGCTGCATGAACCGTGTTACAGAACGTTCAGAAATTTTCGTAACTTTCGCTTCGGCGATTTCGATAATGATTTAAGGGCACTCCCCTGGCACAATATTTACACTGTTAACGATATAAACCAAAAACTCTACATTTTCAATAAGTTTGTGTGGGAGCTTTTCGATATACATGCCCCTTATAAAACGGCTTGCTTTCGGAAACCTAGGGCTCCGTGGCTCACTGACAATATAAGGCAGATGATGTTTCTTAGAGATCAAGCACTTAGAGATGCTAAGCGGAAGAAGACGCCAGCTGCCTTTGATTATTATAAGCAATTCCGCAATTATACCACGGCTGCAATTCGTCGCGAGAAACGTGCTTACTTGCAATTCACCTTCCGGAATTCAAGCTCTAGAAATCTTTGGAGCACTCTAAAAACACTGAACATCTCAGCTTCCAAGAGGAAAGCCATCATTCCTGATCATTTGACAAATGTCGATGGTATTAATAACCACTTTATTGCTGCCATGTCTCAACTTCCAGTCAACTCGGATCTAATGAAATATTACATGACAGAAACATCTGCCAATGCTCGATTCACTTTCACATTGGTTGAAGCCAATGACGTTATGGCGCTGCTGTCTTCGATCAAGTCTCTATCCGTGGGGTCTGATGGCATCTCACTTAAAATGCTTCTTCTATGTTGCCCGTTCATTCTGCCCACAATCACACACATTATAAACAGCTGTCTACTAGAAAAACTTTTACCCAAGCTGCTGGAAAACTAGTATCATCATACCATTAGCTAAAAATGATCGTCCTACTTCTCTAAACGACTTGCGTCCTATTTCAATCTTGCCAACTTTATCCAAGGTTCTTGAGAAGGTTGTCGCTAGGCAGGTTCGGGCATTCTTAGAAACCAATGACGTTCTACCAGTTGGACAATCGGGTTTTCGGCCAGGATACGGATGCTCCTCGGCTATGGCGCACGTGACCGATGATATATTCAAGGCGATCGACAATGACGAGATCACGGTACTGGTCCTACTAGACTATAGTAAGGCGTTCGATACCATAAATCATAGCCTTCTTCTATCCATTCTCCATTTCGTTGGCTTCAGTCAGGAAGCAGTTGACTTTTTCCGGTCGTACATTTTGAATCGGAGTCAGGAGGTACATCTCAGGGGTAATATCTCCACTTGTAGACTCGTAGTTTCAGGCGTTCCACAGGGTAGCGTATTGGGGCCCTTACTGTACTGTATTTACACTTCCAACTTAATTAGATGCCTCAGTCACTGCTCCTACCACATGTATGCAGACGACACACAGTTGTATTACTCATTTGGTCCCGACATTGTGGACACCGCCGTGAAAAATATAAATACAGATTTACAGACTATAGTTGAAGAGTCTTCCCGACATTCTCTCTTCATAAATAGCAGGAAGTCTTCTGTGATGGTATTTGGTCGGGCTCTTGCCAGATCTAGAGTGCTCCCTAATATTAAAATACGTGTTAACGCTGATGTTCTGCCCATTTCCGACAGTGTGCGATCTCTGGGGCTCACCCTTGATACACAGCTCCGATTTAAGCAGCACATCTCGCACCTTGTCAGCTCTGCCTTCTTCAAACTAAAAATTTTATATGGCAGCAAAGAGTGCCTGAATCGTGATCTTAGAAAGCTTTTGTGTCAATCATTAGTATTATCTCGGTTTAACTATTGTATCAACGTATACTATCCCTGTTTGGACAGTACTGATAGGCTGCGGGTACAGCGTGTGCAAAATGCCTGTCTGAGATTTATATATGGGATTCGCCGGCACGAACATATTTCCCATACACTTGAATGGGCTAAATGGCTAAATATGGAGCGTAGGGCTGACTTCCTCTCTACCCTTTTCTGCTTTAAAATAATCTTCTACAGGAAGCCTAGTTATTTACACCGAAAGCTGATATTTCGCTCTGATGTTCATACTTTGAACATCAGGACCAAGGGTCTTTTAACGCCACCAGTCCATCACCTTGAGCTTTTTAAGAGATCTTTTTCCTATAACGTTGTCAGATTATATAATGCTATTCCAACTACATTAAAGGGTTTGAATCTGCCCTCATTTATTCGCCAACTCAAGAGGCTGTACCACTCACCGTCGGGCCCGTTATGATCGCGGGCACGTGGGATATAACTTCCGTTTCTTTCGCTGTGTAGCAAGTTCGGCATGGACCGTGGACTATATATACTTCCCTTGTCTTTGCTCTCTTTTCTTCTGCCTCTTTTTCGCTCTGCTTTTCTTTTCTTTTCTTTTCTTTTCTTTTCTTTTCTTTTCTTTTCTTCTGTACATATTAAAAAAAAAAAAAAAAAACCAGACACGAATTTAGGTTAGGTTTTCTTTTAGTTTTAGTTTAGTTCTTTTTTTTTTTGGCCCGAGAATAAAAGCAGCTCCTGGCCATCCGTGGAGCTGATCTCGGAACCATTTGACGGCATATTAATTAATGTTTAACTGCTACACGTGTTATTGTATTACTATAATGTAATGAAATGTCGTCAATAAAAAGCTATTATTATTATTATTATTATTATTAAGTACCTATTTGATGGTCCTATATGATGAAAGTTTGTAAATTAACTCGACATACAAAGACCAATTTAGGCATCTTGATTTAGACAAGAGTTAGATTATGATTAATAGAGTTGAGTTTGCTAAAAGTAGAAATGGAAATGAGCGGTGATACTTTAGGAATTTCCTGTATATGTATTTTTTTTTGACTTACAACATTAGGCAACGATATATCGTAATTTTTAACGGTTAATCTCGCTGCGAAGCTTTCAATTTTTTTAGAATTTCGGTAAGTATACACAACCGTATACGAATTAAAAGACATACAAATATCATTAACGTTATCTGGTTGTATCAACAAATCCAATGTGCCATTAATTGTAGAAGATAATGTCGCAAAGTCGTTACGACGATGATGAGGGTACGCACTCGATTACCGCTAACGACATGAGGACATAATAAATTAATTATTTCTGTAGTAAAACAAACAATATCCGTAAAAAAAAAATCATGGACTATAAATCTCTCCCATGTACGATGGGTAACGCACTAAACACGCCAACATGAAAGTGTCATTAACTGTGACGCGGTACTTTTGGCCAATTTTCCGTTATGACAACTTTGTGTCACTATTTGAACGGTCTCCGCTCGTTGCCAACCGAGCTTTTTCTCTCTTGAAAATATCGCCATTTCGATTTTGGCTCTGTTTATTTCAATCACGTTATCGGCAATTTACTAGTCCGTATGTTTATCAATACATTATCCAGTAATTTTTATCGATGTATGTAGGAAATTAAATAAATATATATCTGCGTGTATATTTAGTTTCGTGTTTGCATAATAGAAGTAAAAATTGTATGCATAGCTTCACAAATATGCAGGATATTTTTTAGAAATTAGATATATTCTTCGAGAAAAACTGACGGTTTTTTTTAAGTCATTCTAAAATTATTTCACGTGGTGTAATAACTAGATAGTATTAGAAAAATAACGCTCACATTTGGAATTATTTATTGCTTTATAAGGTGCTATACAGGATGCCCACTTAGTACGTGGAAGTCCAATATCTTGGTTGAAAAGAGATTTAATTGAATCTTTTTTTATTCCATGTATCTAGATTTTTTAACATCTACAAACCTAAAATAATTCCGATTATACAGGATGCTCCATTTCCTCTCTACAGAAAGCAACTTTGTTTTTTAAATACAAACTTACATATATTTTTTTATCATTTAAATTGAATCTGCATGAAAAATAAAAGGGACTTTACGTATGGTGTTCATATGAAAACACTGACGGTCTTTGAGATATTTGGCTTGCTATGTTTTTTTAATAAATTTTCGTCAATGATAATATCGCAAATTTTGTGGTTACGCTAATTAACAGAAAAACTATTTTTTTATCGAATGTTAATGGTGCTTCAAAACACCATGTCAGAAACTAACGTACAGTATAAGGGGTGCCCAGAAAATGTCGAATTTGACGAAAAAAGTATTAAAAATATCCGTTAATTTAAATGGAACACCCTGTATATTATTGCTTAATAAAACGCAGAATTAAATATTCTACAACTTTGCTATAGCATTCCCTATACCTAAGGTCAACACTTTAGGCAAAAATGCAGTACATATTATAGTAAAATGTGAGTAAATTTATGCATCACCTCAGATTTACTTTAAAAAAAATCCAAAAAATTAAAAAGACCATCAACAAAATTGTTCGAAATGGTCACTGTTCAAAAAATAATCCAACAAGTTTGTAGCAAGTTTTATTATTGCGGTTTTGTGAATACCCACGGGAAAAACATTGAAAAAAAACCCAAAAAATTAAAAAAATCATCAAAGAAATTGTTCGAAATGTTCACTGTTCAAAAAATAATCCAACAAGTTTGTAGCAAGTTTTATTATTGCGGTTTTGTGAATACCCATGGGAAAAAACATTGAAGAAGAATAATTTTGTTACCATGGTTTTATTCACGACTAAATAGTGATTCTTGTAATACACGAAGTACCAACCAACGCAATTATCACAATTATGCATATGAAAACCCCGGATTATTGCAGGACCACTAACGTAAGTGGCTTCTTCAGGAGCAAAACTGACACGTCGAGTTACCGTGACCTTCTGGCGCCCCTCACCTAGTTTTGCTGCTGAAGAAGCCACTTACGTTAGTGGCGAAACGTCGAGTTTGAGTAAGTTGTATATATATTTTTTGTATTTTTCTTTTTCATTTTTGTTTTATTTTATCTTGTTTTGTATATATGTATGTACTTTACTATGACGCATTCAAACCCCGGAAGCCCTTATAACAGAGACTCAGACCGTGGGAGCCTTCGATATCATTTAATCTATTGAACATTTCGAAAAATTTCATTGATTGTCATTTTTAATTTTTTGAGTTTTTTGTTTTTTTTTAATGAAATAAATCTGAAGTGATGCATACATTTTTTTTACTGTAATACTGCATTTTGCTCACAGTGTTCAACTTAGGTATAGGGAATGCTATAGCAAAGTTGTAGAACATTTAGTTTTGCGTTTTACTGATCAATAATATACAGGATGGTCCATTTAAAATAACGGAGATTTTTCATATTTTTCTTCGTCAAATTCGACAACAGTTTCTAGACACGCCTTATACCGTAGGTCAGCTTCTGACATGGTGTTTTCAAGAACCATTATTACATAACATTTGATCAAAATATCAAATATCTCAAAGACCGTCAGTGTTTTCATATGAATACCATACATAAAGTCCCTTTTATTTTTCATGTAGGTAGATTCAAAATAAATGATAAAAAATATAGGTTTGTATTAAAAAAAAAAGTTGCTTTCTGTACAGAGGAAATCGAACACCCTGTATAACCGGCATTATTTTAGGCTTGTAGCCCTTGAAAAACCTAGACATACGAAATAAAAAAAGATTCAATTATCTCTCTTATCAATCAAGATATTGGACTTCCGCGTACTAGGTGGGCACCCTGTATATTACAATTAGAACAAACCTTTGATCACCAAGACTTCCTACCTTTATATCCAATTTATTTTGCTTTATTGACTATCCTAACAATATTACATACACGTATACACTACTGTGCAAAAGAAAGAGTCTCTTCCACGAACCTGGAGACTATTATGTGTTGTTTTTGTGTAATCGTTCGGAATACAATATTACTTTTGTTGCAATATATTCCACAACTCATTTAAATTTCTTGGTAATCTTTCAATCTTTGTACGCTCAAGATAATCCCAAACGGACTTAAGTAATACTTAAGTCCGGACTTTGTAGCGACCAGACCATAATACGAACGACTTTCTCCTCTTTTAACTGACCAATCGAGAAGTGTGTTTGGAATCGTTATCTTGCCGCAGGACGAAATTATTGCCATTTGGACAATGTTCAGAATATTTTTGTAGAATGTTACTCAAATATTATTCGATATTTCTCCATTGTAAGCTTGCTTGTAAGCTTTAATAATGTCACCAATTTCTTGTAACGAAATGCAGCCTCAAACGTGGATATTGCCACCGCCATGGTTGACAGTTGCTTATCAACACGATTCTACAAGAACTCCTCCAACACGTTGTCGAGCATACTGGCGTGTGTTCGATCGCAGTAATTGAATCTTAGGATCAAATTCATAAATGTCACTTGAGGCTGTAGTAAAGAAAATAGTCAGACCCACAATAACATACAGTAGCGAAACGTGGACGTTAACAGAAAAACAGAAATCAAGAATAAACGCAATGAAGATGAGATTCCTCAGGAAGATAGATTAAAAACAAAACAAGAAGAGACAAAATAAATGAAACATTTAGATAACAACAACGAATAGAGCCCGTAAACAATAAAATAGGAGAAAACCAGCTGTCATGGCTCGGACATGTTTGCTGAATGCCAGAAGGAAGACTATATGAAGAGTATATGTAACAGAAACAACAGGTAAAATGCCAAAAGGAAGACCTAGGAAAACATGGGAAGAGGGAGTAAGAGAAGAAGCCAGAAAACGAGGTATTCAATGGGAAGGAATCAAGGAAGAAACAAAAAACAGAAAACTGTGGAGAGAGAAATACATGAGAAGGAATAAATAACCTCAACTCAAACTGCCTTATACCTCACGGTAGGAAGGTACAAGATTAAGAAGAAGTTTTTAATTTTAAAAACAAAATAAATCTGATTTTTTATTAACTTTTTTTTCATATTCATATTTATCCATGCCATAATCATTTGTTGGTGATATGTATGAGGCATCTTCTGTTGTGCCATACATTTCTTCTTCTAATCTTCATATTTTCCCAGCATTTTGTTAATTGCATGGCAGTTCTCGATTACACACAAAAAATAAACACGTCTCATACATACCCTGCGGTATTAAAACTAAGCAATTTAACAAATTATGCTCCTCAGTTTTGTACTAACAATATTTTGTCGAAATTCGTTACAATTGGATCAACAACGATGACGTCACGCACACATCGTTACAACGATGACGTAGTAGCTCAACGATTCCTCATCCGTTACTCAACTTAGCAAGACGCTTACTCATGTGTATGAATCATAAAATTGAGATAAAAATGAGTGAGAGATGAGTTCAGAATGAGTGCTACTTAAATAACAACTATGAATTTGATCCTTAGACTCGTTAGTTTGTCTCCACTCATCATCTGCCCAATTTTAATGGTCTTTAACATATTTTAGCCTTTTAGTTCATTGCCTCGAGACAAAAGGGGTTTCCTGACACACTCACATAATCCCGATATCTTCAAAGACCAACTTACAGTCGAAGCATGTACTGACGTGCCTGTAGCTTCTTCTAACTATCGCGCCAATTACGCGGTTACTTTTTTTCTGTTTATTAGAGCTACTACTTTCAAACGGTGTGCATTCGCTCTGGTCGTCCAAAAGTAAGCAAGTCATAAACATGTGTTAATACATAGTAAAATGAGTTATGTCTATTACAACAAATAATATTAATAGGATTTTAAAAAGCCTCTGGTGACACTTGCGCATTGCATAATTATTGTGTTACTAAAAAGGGAATTTCCGCTTCCCTCTTCACTCTTTAATCACTCTCTTTAGTGTAACAATCAAAACAATCTAATAAACCAAATCCTGATATATTTTAACAGTGCTTTATATTTTTTTAAACAAAAATCTTTCCGATAAATAATTCCATTTATAACAACATATTTTTCCTCTTTACAAAACACATTTAACTGAAGCAAATAACTAACAATCATCCTACCCGCAGGTCGTTACTTTTAATACTCATAAGCATCAATCAAACATTCTCCGGAGTATTATTCTGTTTATTGGGCTTCTTTCTTCAGACAGGTACTTATAAAGAAAACGTAATCAGAAAATGGGCGTAATTTCCCCAAATTTTTATAAAAATTATTGAATAGCTCGACATGAAAGCGCCATTATTTGCGTTATTTAATGGATCCATCAAAGGCATTATACTGTTATCTGTCGACGATATTGAGGACGAATATAGTGAGGAGAGAGTGAAAGCGCCCCATTCCAATCGAACCACCTACTGTTAATAACGACAATTTTCCCACTGTTCATATAATCGTCTGTGAAAATTTCGTTTTAAGATCACACTCATTAAGCTCACGTGTCTTCCCTTCCCATCTACGTTTTGTTGTGGCTGTTGAAGGCTTTTTTTATATTGTAATGAAAACATCTTTATCTCTCGATTTTAGTCAATAAAATGTTATTCTGGATGATCCGGGAAAAATATTTATAGAAATTCAGAATTAGATAGCTTCAATTTTAATAATAATTTGATATTGTCACGCAAAACAAACCGTAATATCGTATAATACACACTATGACTAATTAGTGAAAAGTTGATTCTAACACCACCTACTTATGGCTTAACTAACTAAAAATACCAATCCGTAATTTGCGATATAAAAATATATAACTTTATCATTTTGAACGGTGGGGTACATCTAACGATTATAAAAGGGATCTACTTAACATTTTACTTGAAATAACTTAAAAAATCTAATTCTTTATCTACCAACTTTTCAACGTTTCCCTGGAACCAAAGCGATGGAGACATTTCCTCCTATCAATCAACTGCAACCATTGAGATAGAATAAGTAGGGAGACGCTATCACGTGGCTAAAACGGCGCAGGTCGGCCATATTTGTACACCATTTTACGTCAAATACGTAGATTATAGTGTATATGTTATGTATGGTTGTATTATTTGATTATTTCAGTTCGACCTGATGAGGCAGCCATATTGATACACCATTTAAGCCCCGTCCGGTGCGCCGTTTTGAACAACAGGCAATATGTTTCATAGCGTCTCCTTAGTATACTAGCTCAATAACTGCAACTAACACCCACCACAAAACAAAAAAGGCATTATATACTTTTGTGAACTAGTCACTTGGATGAAAGATCCCGAGTCGGCAGTAGCGTCACAGAAAACGGAAGCTGTTATTTTCAAGGATTCAAGGAAACGAGAAAATATTCGCTTCGAAACCTTGGCAAAAGAGTGTTCCCGAAACAGGAGTAGAAATACTTAGGTGTCAAATTAAACGACACGCTAACGTTAGAAACCAGTTTGATTGCCCTATCAAGAATTATGCTTAATATAGGGGGACCCGGCAGTAAGGAAAGGGAAGCCTTGTACGGAGTGATGCAAGTCCAGCCTGGTCGAATGTCCTAGAGGCAAAAAAGTATAGGAACCTCCTAGAAGGATTGCAGAAAAGGACACTCTTAATGGTAGCTCTATTCCTGGAATACAGACTGTTGATCGAAGAACAAGTTGAACTGTCCAATGTCAGAAAGTCATCTCGCGCCTTAGATAAAAGAAAAGTAAGGATTAGCACAATAGCCAAATGGTAGGAGATGTAGAATGCGATATGGACAGCGATATGGACTAGAATCCTTATCCCTGACGTAGTGCGATGGATAGAATGTAAACACAGAAAAGCAGATTACCATTTAACTCAATTTCTGTCGCGTCACAGACATTTCCGAGTGTACACCGATTCAAGATAATAAGCGAAGACCTTTGTGAAGCTGGTAAATCTGCAGACATGGCAGAACATGCAAAATTAGCCTGTAGGAAGTGGGAAGATGAGAGAAACCAATAGTCATACGAGGTGAAACAGGATGTGGCCACAACCAACGTAATTAATATTATGTTGAGCTTTGTAGTAAATTGGAAAAGGCTAATCAGATTCATTAAGAGAGTTCTATCAGACAGGGAACGAAAAGAAAGAGAGTTAAAGCAAAAAGAAAACGAACAAGGAGAAGCACCTGAAGAGAGGTGTTTTAGTGGATTAAATCGGAAGTCCCATATCACTACAGATCGACCATATCTGTTCCATTTTCTGTTGTCTTTTCAGCGTGTAGTCCCAAGAAGCTAATAAATTTAGCGAAAGCTTGTTTTTGACTTTCTTAGTGTTTCTGTAATATTCCCATACATCCTAATGTAGCTCTGCTGTGGCTTCCACTCTCTGTACCAACAATAGTTAAAACCATTAGAACTGTCCAAATTAATTTACCTCTCATTATAACATTTTTCGATTTATTATCTTATTCCATTTGACCTGAAGACAAATTTTATTTTTTTTAATGGAGTTACTTAATTAACTATTTGTAACTAGACACCAACTTTCTTATTTTAAATAAAATACCCTATATATTGTTACGTTTTTAGGTTCTATGTAGGTAAATTTGTAGATATATTTCACCCATAATGTCATATATCTGAGTCTGACTTTGATTTGATTTATTTAAATTTTTATGTTAAAATTGACATTTGCATGCAGAAAACGAGTTACAATTAAGTTCCCCCAAGTAGAAAGTTTAATTAAATAATATTTGCATAAAATTGTTATATTAGTGCCGGGTGTACAAAATAGAGGTTTGAAAACGAAATTGAAAAAAGTCAAAAGTCAATTTCTTTAATGAGCAGCTTTATTTTTGCTTTTAAGACACAAGTTTAGAAATAAATAGTTTTGTTTAACCAAACCCCTTGTTTTATTACAATGTAATACTTTCACATATTGTTCTTTGTTACTTTCTTCTTCATTCTTGTTATCAACTGACCAAAAACGATCTCCTCAAATCCACTCTCAGAACTACCATCTTCAAATCATTTTGAATGCTGCTTTGTTTCCTTCCGAAATACCTAACGAAGAAGGTTTTGGATCATCTGCATTATCTGCTAAAGTACACGCTACTTGATCGCTATTTTCAGTGATCTTGAATAAATCAGAACTTTATCGTTACATTTAATTGTTTTCTTTTTTATTTTAGACAGATTTAACTGTAGCAGTCCTCCTTGTTTCCGATACTGCTAGGAAGGCCGCACCAACTATGTAACTTCGAAATAATTTCTTTGTCAACGAGTTTGTTTCTCTAAAATTGGAAATAGAATTGATTTAAACGAGGTTTCAAACGATTGATGGTCGATCTATTCGAATCTATTCTTGCTCCCGTTTTAAATTTTTTTTAATGTGCGGTGGGTGCTTAGTTGGAGTGACTCCGTAAGCTACGAGGGAGCGTTTTTATATTCGCGGAATGGGGGATAAGGGGTGGAAATAAAAAAACCAAATTATTTTTCTTTTTCGATATATTCACCTGCAAGACGGATACATTTTTCACATCTTTCAATTAATTTATTTATACCCTCATAAAAAAATGATTTCTCTTTATCTGCAAAATACGCCGAAACTGCCTCCTTGACTTCATCATCGGCAGTAAATTTTTTACCCCGCAGCTCTTTTTCCATTTTAGGAAACAGGTAATAATCACTCGGGGCCAGGTCTGGGCTGTAGGGTGGGTGATTCACAATTTCGAAGCCCACATTATGCAGGGCAGCTAACGCAACGCGGCTCTTGTGGACAGGCGCATTGTCGTGCAAAAGCAGCACTCCTTTCGTCAATTTTCCCCGTGTTTTCTCTTTAATGGCTTCTTTTAGTCGCTCTAATATTGAAGCGTAATATTCTCCGGTTATAGAAACACCTTTATCTTTATAATCAATCAACAATATTCCTTCCGAGTCCCAAAATACCGTTGCCATGAGTTTCCCAGCTGATTGTGACACTTTAAATTTCTTGGAAGGTGCTGTGCCCTTTTTATGCCACTCCATGGAGTCTTGTTTGGACTCAGGTTCATAATGATGAACCCGAATTTCGTCTCCAGTAACAATTCGACTCAATACACCATCCTTGTCTTCATTACAGAGGTCCAAAAATGCACGCGAACACTCTACGCGCTGTTGTTTTTGCGGCGGCGTGAGCATTCTCGGCACCCATCTTGCGCTGACCTCAGACATGCCGAGATGATCGTGTAGGATTTTAAATATTGTTGTATCGGATACTCCAACCATTTCTGCGAGTTGTTTCTTCTTTAGTCGAGCATCTTCGAGTACAATTTTTTCAACTTTTTGGAGTTGCTTTTGGAAGTGCTGGCGTGGTCACCTCAATGCTCCTGCCCGGCCCCGGGTCGTCTTCAAGGGATTCCCTTCCTTGTTTAAACAAACTATGCCACTTGTACACCATGGTTTTTCCTCGACAAGAGTCGCCGTAAACCAATGACATCTCATTCATTATGGTCGCGACTGATTTTCCTTGTCTGGTAAGGAACTTTATAACGGCACGATATTCGATTTTTTCCATATTTCACTTTTCACTCCTGATTATGTTACTTGGTTGACGATAGCTCAAAGACTAACTGTCTAATAACAATGAAACTTCGTATTTATACTAATTATGAGTCGCTGCACAGGCCACGCTTCCAATGCGCCTGATCACCCCCTACAACCCGCTCATTCCGCGAATATAAAAACGCTCCCTCGTATATTACTTGTCTCGCTATTACTGCAACTCTCGCGATCTAGTTTTGTGTGTGTAAATTGTGTTTAAATGGATTTGTGACAGCATCATATCGCCTTTTATAACGTCGCGCTGTTAACCACTTTACTCGCAACAGCGAATGGTAAGTCGATCCGGATTTTAACCCTCTGAAATCATGTCACCGTCCCTCCAGATAATTGAAACCTGGCTGCTATCGTCCTGCCACAACGGTAGCCAGTCTCCTAATCACTGCCCTATCGACCCGAATTACCACAAAACATTAGCAACACATAAGCTTTTGCCGCATTTCTAATGGTTTCAAGGTATTTAGTCCTCCTTTTTGTCAATTTTGTTTTAAAACATGATCACCAACCAAGTTCAGTTCCAAGGGTTGCATCTGGGTACTCCTTCTATTTACCTTTCTAAATAATCAAAACAATTATTAACTATATTTGCGCTTGTGGCAGCCCTGTTATGAGAAATATATTTGGGTATTCTATGAGTAAATTTTTTATCATCTCGCTTCATAAATAATTTAACCCAGTCAGGTCCTGAAAAAGCAACTTTTCTCCTGTAATGAGAACCATATATGGCATGATTTATAAACGTTTGCTCTTCAGTTTTGCTGAATAGCTTTTGTAAGGTCTTGGTTTTTAATCTATCTAAGGATTACTTTGTGACATAATACACATGTATCAAAGTAACCCTTCAAATGGTATCAAATGCTTCTGGGTTTTAATGTAATATAAACAATTCAAAACAAAATATAAAATAAAAATCTACGACGTTTCGCCACTAATATAAATGGCTTCTTCAGGAGCAAAATGTGAGTAGGAGATTCCAGAAGGTTACCTTCTGAAGAATAAGTTTTCACCCCTACATATACACGGTATTAAAAAAATCTATTAAAACTTTTTTATTGAAACAGACCCTGTGTGTGTGTGTAATGGGGTCTGTTTTTCGTCTTCTTTATTGTTTTTATTCTAAAACAGTTTCTAATGTTTTGATGAAACTGCATCTGAGAAGTAGTAAAGGAAGTTTGTTAACGAAAAACTGGAAAAAAAGAAGAAATAAATCTAAAATAATTTTGGAATAGATGCGCATTTAAAACGTAAACTACACTCAAATTACCAAACTCAAATTTTGTTTTTTTTTATACATCACACCCAATATTGCATTTTCAATATTTCAGAGAAACAATTATATTTTGAATGTATTTTAGAACAAATAAACCAAACTATTTGTTTTTAATGCGAAAAACTAAATCAATTTCGATCTTTTAGTTCAATTTAATCCATATTAAAAAGTACTTCGATTTTTCTTAGGATTATTTTATTTTTCGTTTCACTAACGTCAAATACTAAAAAAATGAATTTTCTATTAATTCAACTTCGTTTTTACCACGTTATAATTATACCAACAACCGCTTCCAGTGTCAAAACTTTTCCAAAACTTTTGATTATATCGTTAATACTTCCTTTTAAAAATCGTTCAAATATGATTGTCGTAAAATTTTTCCAATTAACAAAACAATCATTATGCCGGTTCTGATTTACTCCTGACGATATGAATAACTTTTTGGAGAAAGTCGGTTAAATTTTGGTAATTTTCATTCCACAAATGCTTTGGTTGTTATTTTTTAAGGCCTTCAAATTTTTTCATTCAAGTAGCAGTATTTACTATTATTACTCCACGAGAATCTCGAAAGCACATATGTATATAACTATATATTGTACTTACATCCACATACAAACATGTTTCGACGCAGCTATAGATTAAATTACTTCAGTAAAAATACACGATAAATTCGTTAAATAAACGTTTATTTTATTGTACGAAGGAAGAGGAAAACGTTCTAATGCTCAATCGATGTATCACTTGTATTTAAGCCGTCTCCTGATAATAGAAACAAAAAAATATATATATAAGCGGCTGTGGATTATTATTTAACCTCGACGAACCGAATAACGCAGTGGGATAATCGTGACCAAGCGCAAATATCAATTTTATTTCTGACGTGAATGGTAACGATTCTAGAGGTCAATTATTTCGCTATTTACTTTTGTTATTCACGGACGTCGTGTACTAAAAAAATTAACGACTTAATATGATTGAAAGCGCACATTATCTTTAATGGAGTTTTTAAATTTTCAATTTCAAACTCAACTCGTATTGGCGCAGAAATAAAACAAATGCAATTATTCGATTTAATTTTATTCCACCTCCTTCTGGGGATTTACTTAATATTCAAATTAATCTATGATATGAATTTCAGAAATGGAACACTCAAGCGAATTAAAATTTTAATATTTTAATAAAACATTAACTGAGTGCAATAATTTCAAATCATATTTCGAAACCATCTTGTTACGGTTTATTTTAAACATATTGTATATCGATATTTTTGGTTAAAACTGTAACAGATATTTTAGTTTCTTTCTTACTCAAATAAAATTTACACATTAAGACATTTCGCTGCTATATATGTATGTATAGTACATAAACTTTACGGACCCGTTCGTACCACCCTCAGACAATATTAATAACGATCAAATTTAATTGGACTGCCCGTCTGTTGTTTGTTAGTATCAAAGCTCTCGAATGAATAAAGAAACTACGGGATTTGAATTACCCCATCTACTGTTTTTCGTTTTTTATTTGTTTCGAAGGTCACAAACGACCAGCCAAATGAATATACATTTGACTGGCACATAACACATTACCATCATGTTGTCTGTGATTGGGATTGAGATACTCGAATAAATAAAGGAACTACGACGTTCTAATTACCCCATACACGGTGTTTAGATTTTTATTTCTTCTGAAGGGCACAAACGGCCGGCCAAATTATTTTGATCGCTGATGTGGTGCAAGATCATCGTGTCAAAACATCCTCTGTGTTTGGTATCGAAACACTCAAATAAATAAAGGAACCACAATGTTTTAATTACATCATCCAAGATTTTTCCATTTTTACTTCTTTTGAAAGTCACCGAGAGGCAGACAAATGGATTTGGTCATTGATTTGGTACAATATCATCACGTCAAAATCTTATCTGCAATCTCGAGGCACTTGAACAAATAATGGAACTACTAGGACATATTAAATACCCCATCTACGGTTTTCCGATTTTTATTTCCTTTGAAGGTTACAAATCGCAAATTAACTGAATTTCGTTGTTAGATAAATAAAACAGCTTCCGCTAGAAAGGAATCGATTCATATATTGTGGATTGTGGGACTTTTGTTGTTAAATTGAGGAGGAAAAACCGACCACACCAAACAACATTGGAATAATTACTTCATTCGATTTTTCATTGCGGTAGAAAAGTGTGGATAACTTCATGCAACCTGAGGACACTGAGAGTGTAGTTCGGATTAGTGGGACACCACTTGTACTAGGTTCAAAACAATTAGAGGAGTTAGGCAGGAAGAAATCCTGAACCCATTACGGTTTTTAATAGTCATGGATGCGACAGCAAAACAAGTGAACAATGGTATCAGAAGAGCACGCATGATGACTAGTTGCTTTTCGCCAACAACAAGAAAGACCTACGAGAAGGAATTGGAAGATATATGCAGAAGTATGGACCAAAAACTAAACCCAGAAAAAATACAAATAACAGTAAGTGGAGAAGAAATAAAAAAAAACTCAAAAAAAACTAAAATATATGGGTACGACTACAAATGACAGAGGGAAGCTGGGGATGAAATTGTGAAATAAAATCGCGAGGAAATTAAATAAACTTAGAAGTGATAAAATAAGAAATGGCCTAAACATGAAAAGTGTATTAAATAAGATTAAAATACAAACAATTAAAACTGTTCAGTCATCTTGTGAGCATGGACGAAAACAGAGTAATGAAAGTGGTGTGGGAAACAGAAATGGGAGCAAAAGGAAAAAAAATAGATCCACAAGACTCAACAGAATCAGGAAATTGTGAACGCATTAAGGAGGAGAAGACTAAGCTGGAACCGAGGAAAGAAGGAAGCAATAAATAAAAACACCTGCAGAAGAATCATCACCTCTACATCTCAATGAGTAGAAGAGGTTGCAGATAAGTAAGACGAACAAAAAAATGTTAAGTTTGTATCCAATAAGGACAACGTTACATCATCTCATCTCTGTCGTTTATGGAAGCATAAAGCAGCACTCATCACAAGCTAGTTACTACATCCCCAAATGCTAATTTTATAAAGAGAACCATAGAAATCCAGTTCCAGTTTTTCATTATCCAATTCTTCAAATACAATTTGAAACAGGTATTTACATCGTTTGGTTTCGCCACTTTAGCTCCTCTCATCCTTCCTGGTTTTTTGGCTGGAGTACTATTATCACTTAAAAATAGTCGTCAGAATTTACCTGATTCTCATTTGGTAAATTATATGGATTCCTATAAAAAATCATTATTATTTGGTTGATCCTCATTATTACTGTTTTCTATATCGTTTTCATTATCAAAATTAGCTCAAAATTTTGTGCAATTCTTGAAAAGAGTTGTAAAACCTTCTTGTTCAACTAGGCTTCTTTGTACTTTGTACTTTGAGTTATCTTTTACAGACTTTCTTTTATATTTTTCTGATGTTTTATAAGCCCTTTCAGCACATATTTTCTCTGCAATAATAGCCCAAATGTGTTTCTTTTTAGCATGTTTAAAATCTTCTGCATGTTCATTATCTAAACTAATTAACAAGTTTGTTTAGTTTTTATTCCATATTTCAAATTTTGTATTTTCCAAAATTATATTTTCATGACTATTCACATCTGCTTCAGAGATAATTTTAACCCAATTAATAATGCATAATGTCTGAGAGTACATTTTCTAAATAATTCTTCAACAAATTGTGGATATCAAGTAAAAAATTAATTAATAATTTGAAGTTTGAGGTTTTTGCTTGTTTCTCCTCAATAAAAGTTTTATTTGGTATTTCAGTCAATGCGATGAAATTGGCTTCATTTTCTTGTTTTAATTTTTTTTGAATCTCTTTTATTTATCGTCAAAAAAACTAAATTTAAATTTTCGAATGAAACACATCAATTTTCTAACGCCGCAACGTCCACAAAATCATGTCTTAGGGTGGGTTTATCAATGTGAGGATAAATAAATTAACTTGCAGATAAAATTTTATTCCTAAGATAATTACAATGAAACTTTTATTGAGTGTCAAATACAAGTTATCTGCAAGACAAAGCATTGTAGTTTCTGAATTTTATCTGCCAGTTAGCATTATCTGTCAGTTACTTACCTAACACTTTTATCCTCACATTGATAAACCCACCCTAAATATATTATTGCATTATATTTATTTTCTTTGTGAAGGATGTGGCATTTGGAATGTTCATTTCTTTATTTTTGATTTGTGCGCTTGTTATTTTGTTTTATTTGATTAATACAGTTTGCTTTCCACCTACATTCAAAAGAAGATCAGTATCTTAGAATATTTATGATTTTTTTTGTCGCTGATGGGTTCTAATTGCAACAGCTTGTCAAGCTGTATCGGTTGTTTGACTAGCGCTATAACGTTTACTGTGTAGTTTCTTTGTGTGTAAATCTGTTTAATGGCTTAGTTACATTATTATCCCTCAGCTGCGCTGTGCATTACTTTATCCGCAACAACGAATGATAAATCGTTCAGGATACAATTCTCCGAGAAAAATGTCACCGCCCCCTCAGAAAATTGAACCCCGGACCCCGGTGATCTTGTACATCACTGGGTAGCTGCTTAATCACAGTGGTTATCGACCCGTTAAAAGAAATGCTTGTTTTAGCCACTAATAATGTTGATTGGAATGAATGGAACCTTTTTATAATGCGTAATGCTGAATACATTCTTGAAAAACAAATCTGTTAGTACCAATTTTGTGTTCTGAATCGCTTGAACCTGGTAGTGCTCCATTGATTATATTTATGCGATAACATATAAATCACCAATGTTCTTTTTTCCTTAAGCTTATGATATGCAAAAAATCTGAAGGCGTGAAATAGTTACACACAAAATGAAGTCGAAAATATAATTTATACGAAGATGAGATGATCTTTTTAAGACCCTTATATACTACTTTTGTATTATATTATTTCTCGTGTTATTATTTTTATTAAGCAATAATCTTAATCGCGAAACAAGTAATAATAAAAGATCTCTAAGTATTTATTATATAGTTACTAAATTAATAGCTATCAAAGGAGCAGTTATCAAATTTGCTTAAATGTACACAAGATGTTTATATGTTAGATAAATGTTTAGTTAATTTAACCCCTTTCTATTAAGGACGATCATTAAATTAATTGGTGGGTTGCCAAGTCTATTACACCTTGAGCCCTCCTGCTATTTTATTTGCAATATCAATTCTGTCTTCAGCTAACAAATCTACGTAGCGTTAGTATTCAAAGCGAGAGTATTAGTTAACTATAACGGCGCATTCTTTTATATTAGTTAAATTAGCTATAAAACAAGATTACGTAATTGTAGAAATCAATAGTCATTACACGAACTGAATAGTTTACACGATTATTATTAAGCTGACATCTACTATTATAATTCCTTTGCATTTGAATTATTAATTTATCTTCGTTATCATTAGTTTTCTTGCACGTCAAACACACTCCACATTAACCTTAAATTACAACAGTAATGTTGGTGTTTAGGGGTCTAATTTCATTATATCAAACTAGGATTAGATACGCAGTAACATTTATATGCTCGTACACGTCTAACTTAACCGGTTAAGTTTCACCTGTCAAATGGAGAACCTTAACCCATATTTGACTGTAAAATAACTGTCGTGGTATGTACGCTACTCCAGTTCACTAAACCGCACACAAAGGGAATAATTCAGAGAAGTAGAAGCTTCAGTTATCTTCCATTAAAAATTGAATATGTGCCGACCGTTAATTGCTTTATAAGTTTGATGTATTATACGATCTTGTAATAAGGTAGATTGCAAGTGATAATTTGTAACGTGTAACGCGCACCATTTTGTTAATGTCTTCGAAAGTGCCATTTCGCATTAGCTTGCAAGTATACACAGATGGTGTCTTGAAATTTTGGTTGCTTAAAAGAGATACTTATATGCAATTAATGTATTATGGCAGAAGTTGCACTTTTAAAATTTCGTCATTGTTTACCAATATAGGTCAAATTTATTTTTTGTTTGCCAAAAGGCAAGTATTTGAACTGTTTATGGTGTAGTATTTTTGTCATTTCACGAAAAATAATTAAACTAGCTGGACGTTGTGATCACGCCGCATATCGGTGGCAGCAAAATTTTTCAGCTCGTCTCTTCATACTCATTATTCTCACGATATCTGAGTTCGTCTTGTAGTGATCTGAAAGAAAAACTGCCAGAAAAGTAATCACGATTATACAAGATTTTGACAGGGCAACTCAAGCGAGCTATGTGGAAGGAGAAAGTTTGGAAATGTTGGATAGTAGGCCGGAAAAAAATTACTTATGAACCTTTGACACGTAATAATAAGCTGTTTGAATTAAAACACATTGGCTTATAGACTTATGGTTGCAAAAGAATAAGGTTGGTCATTCAAGACAATTCAACATTACTTTTGTCGAGTGAAAACATGATTGCTTTCGTATAAGCATCAAATGCTATCTCGAAAATATGGAGACGGCAAGAAAAGAAAATGGGCTAAAACTTCTTAAAAAAAACTTTAAAAAATTCCCGATCAATAACTTCAAGGTGCATGATCTGAATATACGAAGATGGGAGTTATCATCTAGGCAGCCAAAAACAAATTAAAAAACTGTTCAAAACGCTGATGTCGTTTTTTATATGGATGGATGGACCATCTTAAATTTTCAAAACTGATTAGATATAATTTGAAGCACCATGGAGGACAAATATAAGGACGAGAAAATTACACCATCTATGACACATCATCTTAATTCATTGACACATTTTTATACTATCATGGGCATTCCCGAAATCCACAAACTCTCTAATGCACTGTTTGAAAAAATGTGGAAAGAAAAGATTAAGTGCTACATATGTTCAAATCTAAAATTCCTGTTATCTTACAAAATAAAGAATGAGCTATAACTTTAATATCATTAGTCAAAAGCCCGTTTAATACCAAATAATTTTCTTTAGTGACATTTTTTTATATCTGTCAAATAAAGGAAATGGAATACCAACCATTTATCAGTGTTTGAAGTTTAAGGCTCTAGCTTCAGTCAAAGAATTTTAGTGTTTTCAAGGGTTTTGTAGAAAACTGATTACAAAGTAACTATTCCAAATATTTGAATGCGGTTTTCGCCAATTCTTTCCTAAAGGATAATACTATGCTTCTATAGAGCCACTTTTTTTAAATTAAATTTGTTTACAATAATATAGACCTGTAAAAATGGCCTATTTTTGAGTGCCTTATTTACAAACAATATTTGACTTTTACAAAAATGTAGCACTATAGAAGCATAGATTAACATTTTAGCTATAAAACAAATCTAAAATAATAGCCCTATCTACGAGGGGAGTGTTTTTATATTCGCGGAATGAGCGGGTTGTAGGGGGGTGATTAGGCGCATTGGGGGCATGGCCTGTGCAGCGACTCATAATTAGTATAAATACGAAGTTTCATTGTTATTAGACAGTTAGTCTTTGAGCTATCGTCAACCAAGTAACATAATCAGGAGTGAAAAGTGAAATATGGAAAAAATCGAATATCGTGCCGTTATAAAGTTCCTTACCAGGAAAGGAAAATCAGTCGCGACCATAATGAATGAGATGTCATTGGTTTACGGCGTCTCTTGTCCAGGAAAAACCATGGTGTACAAGTGGCATAGTTTATTTAAACAAGGAAGGGCATCCCTTGAAGACGACCCGAGGCCGGGCAGGAGCATTGAGGTGTCCACGCCAGCACTTATCCAAAAAGTTGAAAAAATTGTACTCGAAGATGCTCGACTAAAGAAGAAACAATTCGCAGAAATGGTTGGAGTATCCGATACAACAATTTTTAAAATCCTACACGATCATCTCGGCATGTCTAAGGTCAGCGCAAGATGGGTGCCGAGAATGCTCACGCCGCCGCAAAAACAACAGCGCGTAGAGTGTTCGCGTGCATTTTTGGACCTCTGTAATGAAGACAAGGATGGTGTATTGAGTCGAATTGTTACTGGAGACGAAACTTGGGTTCATCATTATGAACCTGTGTCCAAACAAGACTCCATGCAGTGGCATAAAAAGGGCACAGCACCTCCCAAGAAATTTAAAGTGTCACAATCAGCTGGGAAACTCATGGCAACGGTATTTTGGGACTCAGAAGGAATATTGTTGATTGATTATAAAGATAAAGGTGTTTCTATAACCGGAGAATATTACGCTTCAATATTAGAGCGACTAAAAGAAGCCATTAAAGAGAAAAGACGGGGAAAATTGACGAAAGGTGTGCTGCTTTTGCACGACAACGCGCCCGTCCACAAGAGCCGCGTTGCGTTAGCTGCCCTGCATAAGGTGGGCTTCGAAATTGTGAATCACCCACCCTACAGCCCAGACCTGGCCCCGAGTGATTATTACCTGTTTCCTAAAATGAAAAAAGAGCTGCGGGGTAAAAAATTTACTGCCGATGATGAAGTCAAGGAGGCAGTTTCGGCGTATTTTGCAGATAAAGAGAAATCATTTTTTTTATGAGGGTATAAATAAATTAATTGAAAGATGTGAAAAATGTATCCGTCTTGCAGGTGAATATATTGAAAAAGAAAAATAATTTGGTTTTTTTATTTCCACCCCTTATCCCCCATTCCGCGAATATAAAAACGCTCCCTCGTATATAAAAATAAACTCAATCATATTTCTGCCGAATCCTTACATCGAAAATTTTCCAGCTTAGACGTCTTAGGCAAATTTACGAACATAATGTGGAAAGCGTGGTGGACCATAATCAAATATACGTTAGTTAATTACTGTGTAGTTTATTTACGGTCAAACTCTGGAAAATGCTAAAATTCGTGGATTGAATCTAGAGCCTTAATGTTCCGTCACTATTCAACCAACCTGAATAATCCTGAACTCGTTTGAAAGAGAATTGTATGGACTTTGCTACTATTACATTAATGGGGTTTTCAGCAGCAGCCTTAAATTACTTATATTTTACTAAAAACAGCATCTCGATATCTCTATCCATTCTCAACTTATCGCAGAAAAGTTGCTAGCTAGTATTAAAGATACGAACCCATCAGGCAATAACAAAAGATACTAGAACTTTTGCGAATGATCAACGAAAGCCCTCAATTTTGATCACAATATATATTCTGCGTTTTGAGAGATAACATGAATTTTAGATTTGAACATACTAGTTACGCTCCCTATCGGTAAAATCTGAAACTTAAACATCTTTTCCAGCAATTTCCCTTGACGACTTTTCCTATCAAAATTTTTTCCTGCACAACCGAGGACAAATAGTTTCCGAGATGAAGCCGCTTACCTCGTTCAGTGGCCGACCCTATCGAAGACCAAATCTGTCTAATTCTAGTCTCATAATTTGGGCAAAAGGATGATAAAATTGATTTAAAATAAACTCCTTTGAAACACATTTCTCAAGGAGACACATCTTTCATCTCTATATATTTAGTAGTTTCATCATATAAAGTATTTTATAAAAAGCTAACTTGACGTGTGACAATGTGACAAAACTGTACAAATAAATACCTAAATAATAAATAAAGAACAGGTCTTAACAAAGTTTGCTTATTATATCGGGTTGTATCTCTATATTTTACATAAACATTCATGAAAGGGCACCAACTTTAACTACATTATTCTTCATTCGTTTTTCGTCACCAAATACAATGCAAGATTTTCGGTTCTGTACACCATACCTTCTTCTGTATTCGCGCTTAATCCATAAAATTGAGCTATTTTTTGCCTATGAATTTAGGAGATAATTGTGATAATTTCGCACTCATTTTACGTTCTCTCAGATTTCGTAGTCATAACTAATGTTGAGTTCAAATTCGACGTGGAATTCCAGTGATTTAAAGTTCAATATTGTTTCTCTTAAATTTTGAAAAGTACCTAATACGTATCTATTGGACATATCGTAATAAGCATCAACTTACAAAAATTCACGCACTAGTCTAGTTTATAATTGAAATGTAAAAATCAGGTTTTACGAGGGTAGCACCGATTATTTCTGCAAAGTAACTAAACAAAATGTTATCAAAAATTATTTTTGTTTTTCAAAATATTCGCCCTTAAACTCGATGCATTTAGACATTCGAGAAAACCAGTTATCATAGCATAAATTCCACTCTTCTTGAGTCACTACAAATATAAGGTTTTTGAAACTCTCTACTGCATCTTCTGGGTTTGCAAATCATACATCACGCATTTTATCATTTAATCTTGGAAATAAAAAGAAATCTGAAGGTGCTAAGTCTGGACTATATGATGGATGATCTAGTAATTTTAATTCGGAAGCTTTCAAAAGCTCGTTTCTTTGACGCGCAGTGTGACTTGAAGCATTATCGTGATGAAGGAAAATCTCCGATCTATGCCATCGAAAACAAGCCTTTTGAACATCTGGTAGAGCTACTGTCGTGTAGCATTCTGCGTTTAAGAAGAAACTGGCTACAGTTTTCTTTCCAGCATTTCGAGATTTTTTTCATTTTGTCTGCATTAGGTTCTGTCGGAAGCACCTATGCATATATTGAGCTTTTATCACTAGTAATGATGTAAACTGTTTTAGACCTACTTGCATCATATCTCTTAAGAGTTTTTTTTGTTTATTGCAGTCATGCCAACACCCAAGATACTCCTAAATATCCTATACGTGACTCGATTATCGTACGGCATCTACATTTGTTTCAGTAACGGCTGGGATTGGCCTTTCTTCGCGAAAATCGTCACCAAGTGAAACCATTTGAAATTTAAATTCGTTATACCAGTTGTAACCACTCGTCTGAGAAGGAGCTTGATCACCACACTTTTTTTAGATTTAAAGAACTTTTGAAATCATAGTAAATCATGTCTCTAAAATTTTCTCGTTAAAAGCATTTTTACTGCAGACCACGGTTTGAAATTAGCTTGCAAAATAACTGTCACAGTTACCAAAACTAAATTCGAACGGCCCAAATAGATAACAATAAAAATTTGTTTCATAGCATGTTTGATTCCTTTGATTCAATAGAAATCTTAGTTTCTGACAGTGATCTTTAATCACTGTCACTAATAAATCACTTTAATTACGAAAAGCATTGCATCGTGTATAGTTTGCAACTATTAATTTAAATTGCAGCAATCTATGACGAAGTAATACATAATCAATCATGCAGGTAAAAACAGGAATAATTATCGTCATGCAGATAGACAAGATTAAAATCTTGTTATAGTAAGGAAAATTCAACACGTACACATTTTTCATGATAAATTAAGTGGATTTCTATAAGATTATCACGTACAATACCGATTTGGGTATAATAGCAGACTATTTATGTATCTACGTCATAAGATTAGTCAAATATAGAAATCTAATACTTTCAAAAATTTACTTTTTAAAATGATGTTGCTAAGTAGTTAATAATAATTTTAATCTAATATAAAACAGCTTGCCAGCAGTCAGAATTGGATAAATATTTATAAGCAGCAGTGTGCAAAGGTTTTCCAATTATGGAACTGTCGCAGTAATTTATTACACTCAGTTAATTCATGCAATGACTTTTCAACTGTTTGAACTGATGAAAAGACAAAAAGAAAACAACAGCAAGCTGATTGATACACAAAACATGAAAGAAAGGAATGGAAACGAACGACATAATCATTCCGAATGATTACTTCCTTTTTCGCTGTGATATTGACATCGAATGTAAATATTCGATCATTTATGTATATACATTCATACATATGGAGGTTGGAAATGAACATGCTTCTTTGTTTTATTTAGTTTGATCGAAACAACAAATCCATATATGTATGTATGTACCGGGTGGCCAACTAAAAATGTCGCTCGGCCATACCTCAAGAACGGTTTATAGTTCACTTTGGGAAAAAATATTACTGACTAAAGCGACCCCGCGAAACATTTGGAAATTATTTAAAAAATCGTAGGATGACCGCTAGAGGGCGTAACTGATCACCAAACATTTTAATTCTTATTTTACGCAAAATTTACCAACTTAAGGTCTATCATAAATATGAAAATCGGAATCTACTCAAAATTTTGCATATTCTACATCATTTGGTGCAGTTTCTTTCTACCTAGCGGTTTTGTATATACCTCCAAATATTTCGGCGTATGAATTTGAGATGTTGTGCGAATGTCTTGAAGTATTCCTTCTAGATAAGCCAATTATCATTCTTGGTGATTTTAATCTTCCATATTTCAACAATGAGTCGTTAAATTGTCCTAAATGCACTACGTTCTCTTGCTTTGCTAATTCACTAAATTTAAAACAGTTTAATTCTATAACAAATTGTGACGGTAGACTTTTGGAGCCGGTTCTTTCGAATACTGAAGGCAATATTGATATCGAGCGTAATGAGTTACCTTTCGTACCAATTGATCCCTATCATCAGGCTATAGCTGTTTCTGTTGATTTTCGTGCGTCTTCATCATCCTCGACTTTTCCAGCTAACTCAAATCTACGGTACAACTTTAGAAGAGCTAATTTTTTACAATTACTCACTGAGATTGCTAGCATAGACTGGTCATTTCTGGAAGGTCTAAATGATGTTAATGACGCATTGGATCAATTCTATTCCAATCTTTATCGCATTTTTAATGTTTGTGTTCCAAAATTTTCTTCTAACTCTGAAAAGGCACATTATCCGCCATGGATCACTTCAGATATAATAGCAAATATTAAACTTAAATCTTATTACCGACGTAAATGGATCACTACAAAGAAACCTTACTTTCAAAACGAATTCAAGAGACTGTGCTTACTCTGTAAAACACACATTTCTGCAGCTTATACTCACTATTTGGACTCTATTGAAGCCGATATCAAATCCAATCCTAGAAAGATATTTAAGTTTATTCACGATAGACAAGGTACAACTAGAATTCCAAGTACTCTGTCATTTAATGAGTCTGTGGTAGATACGCCACAAACTATTGTAGATGATTTTGCTACAAAATTCTGCACTATCTATCTACCTGGATCATCTTTGTCTGATTTTGAGTCTGATAACAGCCGCATTTCATTTTCTCTGCCACCTATCGTTGAAATAGATTTGGTTAAAATTATGGTTTCATTTCCTGATAATTGCGTGGCTGGGGATGATTTAATTCCATCTTTTATTGTACGCAAGGCTGGTATGGCTTTTGCCAAACCTTTAACAACAATAATTAACTTATCCATAAAAACTTCTGTCTTCCCTCATTTATGGCGGCGAACCAGAATATGTCCAGTATTTAAGAAAGGTGCAAAAACTGATATTAATAATTATAGACCTACATATGTATATCTATATTATCTAATTTTTCTAAAGTATTTGAAAATGTTATCTTTTCGCACTTATATGAAAACTGTAGATCATTCATATCACCTTATCAGCATGGTTTTATACGCGGACGCTCGACGTTCACTAACCTTGTAACCCTTTGTCAGTACATCTGTGAAGATCTGGATAAACAGGGGCAAGTTGACGTTGTGTACACTGATTTTAGTAGCGCTTTCGACACTGTGGACCACACAATTTTATTACATAAACTCTCTGAATTTGGTGTAAGCCCTTCTCTACTAAAACTACTTGACTCTTATTTAGTCAGGAGGTGTAATTATGTTCATTACAATGGTTGCAAATCTTTCTGTTATTTGCCATCTTCAGGTGTTCCACAGGGTTCCAGCTTGGGCCCGCTACTCTTTGTTCTGTATATAAACGATCTGCTAGAAAATTTATCCTGCCCTGTACTTGCATATACTGATGATTTTAAAATTTATGGGTCCATTACAAGTTGGAATGATGTACTGAAGTTGCAAGAGAATATCCAAAACATTATCGACTGGTGTGCGAAGTATAGATTAAGGTTGAATATTGACAAATGCTGCTTCGTTTCTTACACTCGGAAACGTAACCCCACTATATCTACCTATTCTATCAACGGTAATCCACTGAAGAAACTAGACATGTTTAAAGACCTCGGAGTACTTTTTGACTCTACTTTGAGTTTCGCCCCACATATTGCTAATCTTTCCTTATCGGCGTCAAGAACATTGGGTTTCATTATACGTTCCTCACGCTTTTTTCGAAGTGACCAATTACTAAGAACCCTATTCTTCACCTTTGTTACTACCAAACTAGAATATGCCTCGCAAGTCTGGTCACCTCACTATATATATCTTCAGCTCTCCATTCAGAAGATACAGCGTCGCTTCCTTAAATACCTATCATTCAAGGCCGATGGAGTGTATCCAGAACGAGGAATAGACTATACTTCACTTCTGATTAGGCATAATATGACATCTCTGGGACGTCGCCGTGAATGTCAAGGTGCTCGATTTATATGGAAGCTGGTCCATGGATGTATTGATAGCCCACTTCTACTTGCTTCCCTTAATTTTCGTGCTCCTACATTCTTCTCTCGTTCCTCTACTTCTTTCTCTCTTCCTCTTTCCAGATCTAATATCCTTCATGCCTCTCCAGTTGCTACAATGTGCCGATCTGCAGACTTACACTACAGCGATATATTTTTTAATACTATTAATGTATTTTGATTTATAATTAAATGTTTGTATGTACTTTTAAATTTCTTAAATTTTTGTCCTATTATTGGTGTAACTGTTGGACAATAAACCATTATTATTATTATTATTGACGTGCATGCTAGAGGGCGCTGTTTAAATTTTTTCGGGAATTGTTGTTTCTCGAAAATATTAAATGGAAACATACATTTTTGACAAAAAATTAAAAAGAGTAGGCTAAATTACCAACAAATTAGCGAAAACGGGGTGTCTCTATCTTTTACCAATTCGAAGATATCTTTAGATGGTAAAAATTTCTTCTGTAAATTTAAATTATTCTGCTTCCCTAGGATTATCTAAATTAACTGTGAGTCATTCTTTTTAAAATTGGTTACGGCAAATTTTCGGGTAGTCGTGATAAGAAATACAGCTTGCAAGACCGCTGCGGCTGCACTCACCACATAAAAAAAAATTAAATTTTTGAAGAATTCCATTGAATTATAAAATAACAACATAAAAACGTATTTGTTTTAAAGCTGCCAATTATATTCAAGTTATTTGAAAACCTCTTCTTGTGTCTCAATACATTTTTCTGCTTGTCTCATTTATTTGATGTCGTTATTTTTAAACTTTATTTCAAATCAAATGATCTTGCATGATCATGCAATTGGTCCATTAATTTAATTTATTTTTCGCAGATGAGGGAGCTTTCATAGGTAAAAGGTCCAATAAATGTGGATGAAACGATGCCACACCAAACAGAAAAATTAAAACAAAATTTGGGACATGGAGGATTGCTTGTAGAGGATTATTTCTTACTTAGTAGTGGTAGTTTCTATTATTATTGCGATTTCATTCCTATTGCTGATTTTTTTTCTGTTGATTTTATATTTAAATATTTCCTCTAGCTGTCGGTTTCTATTCTATTTCTTTTCTGTTCCTTCTATCCTTCTTAGAAATATCTTTTCTGCAGCTTCTACCTGGCTAGTGTTGCTACCTGTTTAACCATTGTCTTTATTATGTTATACAGTAAGTATTGTAACTTTGCTTTTCCTGGTTCTCGTATATATTTTATTATCTCAGGTAATATTTAGTCGTATCCTGCTGGTTTTCTTAGTTTTTCCTCATTTATTGTGGTTTCTGCTAGTTCTTCAAAGTGCTCTCTCCATAAATTTATTATATTTTCTTCTTACTTTCTATCTTCTTTCAATCTGTATTCCATTTTGCTTTTTAGTTGTCTTAGCGTGCAGTAGAAAAGTTTCCGATTCTTGTAGAAATTTTTCTGCGTTCTTTGTTCAAAATCTTTCCATGATTTGAATTTTGTCCTTCCTTTGTTTATTTTATCTTTTCTATTTGTTTTGTATATAGGCAAATTCTTCCAGCTTCTTTCTTTTGTTTTATCTTTGCCTGTAGTTCCTTTGTCTACTATTTAACCAACATTTAACACTACCTTTTAAATTATTCCATTTTGTCTCTATTTCTTCCTCTTATACTTCTGCCTGTGATCTGAGTTCTTTGTCTATTATAGTTTCGTATTTTTCTTTATGTTATTTTTCTCTTTTAATTTGTGAAACCTTATTTTTTCATTTATCTTTTCTCTGTACCTTCAGTTTAATTATTAGCAGAAGATAATGACTTCCAATTTCCACTTGTCTACTTACTCGTACATCAATAATTTGATTCCAATTTTATCGGTTTATAAGGAAATGATCAATTTATTGATTTTTTTTTGTCTGCTGGCTTCCACTCTGGTATATTTGTGTATCTTCTTGTCTTTAAATTTTGTGTTTGCTATATCTAACTAAGTCGATTTTTCTTCTTGTTCTTTTCCCGTTATTCTCTAGCAACACTAACCGGAAGTAAATAAATAAACAATTACAATTTTTTAACCTGCATATAAAATTGTTCATAAACATTGACCTATTATCTTTTCGTAACATACTTCACAAATAATTGGCATATTTCTTTTTTATTTAATTAAGCATGAGATTATCTAGAATACGTTATAAAGTACTCCGGAGATAAGTGGACACATTTCACCCAATTTTAAACGAATTAGGTACTCCACTCCAGATAAATGCTGCGGAAATATTGAAATAACACGGAGAACGTACCTATTAAAAAAATCTTCATTTACATTACGAATTTTCAACGATTTTTAAGTTAAGCCGCCCTATGATTGTAACACCCCGAGACTATTCCAACATAGAACGTTATACGTGCAATTAGGAATGATCAGGAGATTTTCTGAACAAACTGTAGGATGTGGCGTGGAATAAAATAAATTATATGAAGGAAATGGGTCGGTAAATTATCACTTGAAATTTGTTTGTAGTTGTAATTCAAGTAATTTTCAACTATACATACAGAAAGTCGTTTAATTCAGAACGTATATTGACGATTTTAAATTACGTGGGTACATCCAATTCTGTTTAAGAGAATTGGCGCACTACGTTAGAAGGTTGTCTATTTATTTATTGGTAAGTATAACATCCGAACAAAAAGCCAATTTTCCCGTACTTTTTTCTATTCCTTTTAGGTTAATTTTGAGTTTTCCGCTGGGTAGTTGTAATCTCGCTTGCTCCATACTTGGCTTATAATTTCGCCACATGTGAGTACCCTAAAAAAAACAATTAGTAATATTGAAATCATTTTTATGAAACTAGAACTAGAATTGGTAATCAAGAAATCTTAATAGGATGCGTTCGTATCGTCCAGTTCCTAAATCTAGAATACTTATAATTACACATTCTCCATTTGGACTTTGCTAAAAATTCTGGCACACTTGTGAACATTCTAATCAATACTTGCACAAAAATAAAAGTAAAATGCATCCAGTGTAGTTGTTAGCCATTTCGTTATTAAGTTATTAGATTATATTTCAGAATCTTTCTTGGTCTTCAACTACCTCAAATTCTCCAGACGTGAAGGTTCGCGCAAATCTAACATTGTCATGTTATATATATCTTGAATTTATCAATGTATCAAGGTATTGAAAATTTTTATATAAAGTAGGAAATGTGGTACATTGCTAGCTAGCTATTCAATATGCCTAAAAGTAAATTGAAGGATCATATCCCAGATCATAGAGTTATGAAGAGTACCACAATGGGAAAACCTGCATCTTTATTTATTATGAGTAAATATGTTACACGGAAAAAGTTGAAAATTTAAAGATTCACTTCAAAAGCAACATTCCTGGTGAGATTTGTTCTTTAAAATGTCTTTATAATATATTCATATTTTGATTTACTGAAAGATACATTACAAAAACTAAATCTTCAAGATAAACCGTTAAATATTTAGAATTGGACGACACAGGTTTTTGTAGAAACCCTTCAAAGGCGAATGTCATAGATGAAAAAGTCTGTGACTCTATAAGTTATTGTTTGCTGCTGTAGCAGATGGACAAAAGGCTCTACCCATCTATATTTTTGTTAGACATTTATTTTACACAATAAAACCATTAGTTGATTGAAGAGTCTAATGTGTATATAAAATAAAAGTAAAACCCAAAGTCTAAAGTAAAACTCAACGTGTAACAGGTTATGGACCAGCGTGTAATAATAAAAAGTAATATCGTAAAATGGCAGAAGCAATGGACGATTTAACATATGTCGAAAAACTGTCAGATGTGTCAACTTTCAAAATATGGAATTTTCAAGTGACAATAATACTTAAAGCTCAAAGTTTATGGGAAATAGTAAGCGGTGACAAAATACTTCATAGTTTAGCAAGAGATGAGGAAAGGAAAGAATGGCAAACAAAAAATGCGAAAGCACAACAAATAATCATATCAACAATAGACAGGAAGATTTTGTTGCATATAGTAAACTGTACGTCAGCTAAGAAAATGTATGAAAAGTTGAGCAAAGTATTTAGAAAGGACACGGAAGAACCAAAATGCAATTTACTAAGAGATTTTTTCAATTTAAAATATGAAAAAGGTACAAATATGCCTAAATATATCAGCAAAATAGAGAGTTTAGTATATCAACTGAAGAATTTGAAACAACCTCTCGAAGAAGACATGGTAATTTCAAAAATATTATCTACCCTGCCTGAGAAATACAATTTTTTTACAACAGCTTGGGATTCGGCTCCTACCGAGGACAAGACGTTAACGAAATTAATATCAAGATTATTAAATGAGGAATTCAAAAACAAAGATCAAGAAAAATCTTCTGAAAGGATTTGCTATCGATGTAAAAACAAAGGTCATATGAGTATCAATTGTCCTAACAAGGATAATAAAATTGAAGGAAAATGTTTTAAATGCGGGAATAAAGGACATTACGCAAGAGCATGTAGAAAAGGAAGTGAACCGAATGTTTTTAAATGTAACATATGCAAGAAAAATAATCATGTTGAAGAAAATTGTTTTTTTAGAAAAACAAAACGAGAAGGGCAAAGTAGTAAAAATAGAATTGCGTTTTTTGCCGAAAAAGAGCAAACTAGTTTAGAAGAAATGGAAAGTTTTGTAGTTGACTCTGGGGCATCGTCACATATGTCAAATTCAATATAAACATTCATGTCATTAGAACAGATCGAAACAAACATCTGTTGCCAAAAAGGTTGAAGATCTGAAAGGATTAGGTATTGCAACAATTGAGGAGCCTGAATGTGTTCTTAAAAATGTTATTTATGTACCGGAACTTAGTAAAAACCTAATATCTGTGCATACAATAACTGAAAACAAAGGTGAATTTTTAAAAGAGAGGGTGACAATACTGAAAGATGATAAGAAAGTACTGGAAGGAAGAAAACAGACTTTATATCGTACAAATTAACAAGCAAAGCAAGCAGAATCGATATTAGCAGAAAATAAATTTAAAAAAGCTAACAGGACTAAAGAACAAACCGGTGCAAAAAAGGATAAGAAGAATAGGAGGAAGAAAGATGATAGTGATGAAGATATCGATGAAATATTAGCCGAGCTTACAATGGAATATTCACGTGTTAAAAATGAATCCTTTGATGTGAAACCAGAATCAACTGTTCCGGAAGAAGAAAAGGTGAAATTAGTAGACAAAACGAAAGTGGATGTGAAAGCTGAAGATGAAGACATGGATAGGGAATGCGATGACGATGAAGATGAAAAGGAAAGTAAAAAGAAGAAGAAGGAAGGAAAAGCTGAAGAAAAATATGCAAAAGATGCAAAGAGAAGTCCCAGTAAGAAAATTATTGCTGCGATGCAAGAACAATTGAAAAAATTAAAGGCGGAGGAGGAATGTTTGAAAAAGCAAGAGGAAGAAAGAATACTCCGAAAAGAAGAAGCGGAGAAAGCCAGATTAGAACAAGTAAGATTAGAACAAGAGAGAAAGGAAAAGAAGAAGAAGAAGAAAAAGAAAGGAAACAACGGTTAAAAGCTAAAGGAAAGACGCTTACATCGAAACAGAAAGCGGATTGTACTAGGGCTCAGGCTATGATTGACAATTTGAAAGTTCAAGTCTTAGAACTTCCCGATGTAGGATTTCGAAAGCAAGGTACTAGAGTTAAACCTAATAAGAAAGCAGTAGTAAATAGTTGATTTTTGGTAAAATTTTTAAAATGTCAGATTCCGCTAGAATGTCATTAGGAGATGGTGTTATGACAATTGTAATTATTTAATAAGGCATATATTAAAAAAAACAGTTGATGAAGTAGTGTGTGTCAAAGTAAAAATATATTTTTGTTAGACGTTTATTTTATACAATAAAAACATTAGTTGATTGAAGAGTCTAATGTGTATATAAAATAAAAGTAAAACCCAAAGTCTAAAGTAAAACCCAACGTGTAACACTGCAAAAAGCTGAGGAGAAAAGTACCTAAAAGAAATGCACTGTTAAGAAAACCAGAACAGATTCAAAACAGATTATTGCTACCAAAGAGCAGTTGCATAGAAATGAATTACTGTTGCATAGAAATGAAATCAACCAAAAACAAGAAACCTACTAGATTAAAAAACTACTAAGAGATAAAAAAACGACTTTGAAACATATGTGAAGAAGAAAACACTGTTCGAAGAGATTGAGCTGACTGAAAAAGGTTGGCAATTGGCCAATGATACAGTTAAACTCAGAGAGCATCACTTCGCAATATTATAGAAAGATTAGTTGTCTTTCATTTAAGAACATAAATATTGTAATGCATAAACAGATTTTATGAACCTTCGCAGAAATTGTTTTTGATGCAAAATCAAGATCACATCAAGATCATGAGGGAATATATTGATTCAACATGTGAAGTAAACTCAGTTCATCAATATTTATTGACAATATTGTCAATATTTTATTGACAATATTTATTGATTGGGCCTCATGGAGCATATATTTTACAGATGTTCCTATGGCTTTGTGGGATGTTATGCCATGAGCCCAATGCTCCTTGGCTTGTAAGCATTTTTCAACTTAATTGATTTGTTACTCGGTCTTGTTACTCATTTCTTCTAATCTTTGCTGTTTTTTTTTGCAATTTATTTTATTTCCATTTAACTTTTTCCACTTCTCTCTGCTCTTTTTGAGGTGGATCTTGTAAAACGTGTTTTTAATATAATCACTTGATATTGTATATTTATTACTAGCAACCTTGAATTTATTTGTGTCTTGATTTGTTTTAGATTTCCCCCCATTTATTTGGTGATTGTCTATTTTTGCATAATCTGTGCCTTTCGTGTTCATCGACATCATTTTGGTTTTATTGGGTTTTTTGCAGACCTAATTCCTTGGCTTGTTAACTTTTTCATATTTCTCTAACAGTTTTTGTTAGCAATTTGAACATTTCTTCTAAAGCTGGGATTTATATTATTGCCTTTAACTTTTTTAAATCCTCTTTTTCTCTAATATAATAAAATGTTTCCAAAGATATTTTTGAAAACTCGATGGCTGGTAATCTGCTTAACAAAACTACATTTTTTTGGTCTGGAGCTTCTCTAACAAAGATTCAACAGTAATTGATAAGCATGGAAGTATTGGAGTTGCCCTTGTAGTTTTTGTGTCTTCTTTGTTGATATATCCTAATCAAAGTGTTTGGTGTGCTCATCACTTACAGCTTCGCAGTTTTCAAGAAAAGAGTGCAGGTGTGATTATAGGAAATGGATCTTTGAGACATATTGCAACTCATTTGTTGATACGTTGACAGCATATTTTCAATAAGAGTAACATAATTGTTAGCTTTTTTATTTCCCAAAAAATTAGTGAGTGTCTGTTAAAGCGCTGTCAAAATGTTCGTCTTTCAGAAGACTACAAAGCTGTGGGCCAACAAAAATATCTCCTTTAACTTTTGCTTTACTTAGCCTTGGGAATTTCTGACGCAACTACTGAAAAGCTCGCTCATCTCTATTCAGTGCCTTAACAAAGTTTTTCATTAAGCCTAAGCACCATAAACATAATAGAAGTGATCTAGATTGTTTACACACTTCGAAACATCTTACAATATCAACTACTCGATTCGACTCACTAACTTCGATTGACTAACCTCTCCGCTTTCTAACTGCTCATATATGTATAGATATGTCTTCTGCATTTTTAGAGAATATTCAAGAATTTTATACAGGGACTGTTCAGTGTAAGGTAAACATACCACTATATGTAGTGTTAATATATAGAGACACATGACATCACGTATGTACATATTTCTAAAACTTGAAGTAATATTTATAAAATAAGCTACCCTTCGTCGATTTTATTTTGGATACATTTTTGTTGTTGTCCACTATAATTACTACAGACAGTTTATGGATATGCAATAAAGCATAAAATTTACTAAATTTGGAAAAAAAATGTTTCAAACCATTTCCAAATATTTTAACACATACCTTTGGTATAGGACAAGTTGGCATTAATGCAGCATAACGAAGAAGTTCATTAAATAAAGGACCAATATATTTTTCTAGTAGTGCGCACATACCCTTTTCTTCCTCTAACATAAACAAGGGAGCCCAAATAGATCCAACCTGAACTTTAGCAACAAACTTTGCCTAAAATAATAAATAAATTCGATATGGCAGAAATTCGACTTTATCGGATAAGCTTACTCTTAAGTTCTCTCCGTTTGGAATAGGGGCAATATAACTTCCATTAAATATCTGGTATTTGTCGTTTATTGTTTTAAAATTGGCCTTGAATTTAATTAAGGGATCTTCGCATGATTCAAATTGTGAGAATAAAATTACTTCCTCGCTAAACTAGGATGCAATATAAATTAAATGAGAGATTAGTGGTTTAAAATTTAACAAAATACTTACTCGAAAACAACTTATTATTAATATTAAAATAAAATTAATTATTCGCAAATTCATGACAAACGTTCGGGTTACTCAAATTTTTTATACTTGTATAGAAGACCAGCATTCGAAACAAAATAACTGTGTTCAAAGATTAATACTAATAAATGTAACGATGGTATAAAATGATAAGGACAACTTCCTGAATTAATTTTTCTATTTGAGTTTACCAAATAAAACAGCTACATAATAATTGCTGATCATTAGATAACAATGTATTGCAGAATATTATAAAAATGTATCGCAACACAATGAGATTATAATGCGACTGAAAATTCACATTAGATATTAAATAAATAATGATGTTTGTTCTATCTATTATGCACTTCAAAAGCAGAAAGTAAAATGAAACACAATAAATAGGATGCAGCTATAAATTTTAAATGTTAAGATAGGTCAGTGACAATCGCGAATTTAATCTCTAGACAATTTAATCACATCAAACGCATCAAAATTAACGATAGCGATCAATCAAAGTTTTTGTACAATTGTCTGAGTACTTAGGTAGGTACATTGTTTCTGGTAAATAATTTTTTATTTATTAATTATTTATTAATAATGAATTTTGTATTACTAGAAAGAAAATTACTTTTAAAGTCGTAGAATAAATATAATGAATTAGCTGATTGTTTCAGTCTTACACGATGATGATTATAAGGGAACTTGATGAGCAAGAGTGGAAAAAAAACGTTCTGCTTTGATAACGGAGGTGACGAACCACATTTCGAATTAATTAGCATTGTTAACAAGCCACACCATCAAGATAACACGAATGAATTGAAGACAGCATCATTTAGTTGAGAAGTTGCACAATATCCCTTTCAATTAAAGCTTACAATATGGGAGGTTATTATACCGTCTGGATATACAGAGTCCTCCCACATTTAACTCTGGTTTTTACAAGGTATATTTCATGACATAAATGTTCATGATTAATTAGTCTATTTATTTGTGGTATAGAATATCACAATTTCAAAGGTTAATGACTTTGTTAGAGTGCAAATTGACCAAAAAGTGTATTTAATATATATATGGTATAAACCTGTTGACAGATTTTCTGGCTAATGTTACTTACCGTGAGCTAGTTACGTAACGAAGCCTTGAAACATTTGACACACACAATCATACACAGCAACGACACACACCAAAGACAGATAAACACAAACTACCTCCTTAAAGTGATGAAACGGTACCGGAACTAATTTTCAATGAAAATCCAAAATCTTCAGCAAGTAAGTCGACATACTCTATCTTATATTTTTATTAAAGCGGGCAAATTAAAGCAGCACACAGGAGCGTCGGCCGAAGTTGGTTTCAAGATGTCCGCAATAGGTGATGGACTTCACCACGCGTAACAAGTTTTTAACTGAAAGAACTCGAAAAGTATGACAATTATTTAAATTAATTGTTTAATACAATTCAAGGCAATAGTAACGGATAACTATTGAACAACACAAAATGAATGACTTTATTTCAAACTTTTATTTATGTATCAGATTCGTTTTATTATAATCAGTGGCGGCTCGTGAGTTATGAAAGAGAGTGGGCACAAAAAAAACTTACCTATTTTTTAATATATAAAATCCATTCTCCTATTTTTCATGCTGGATAAGACTTCATCCGGGACAGACTGGTTGAACTTTTTTCTATTAATAGGACCGCCAATCCGTTCAGTCGATCTTCTGACATTGTGCTTTTCAGAAAAGTTTTAATGCGTTTGAGGGTGGAAGAACATCGTTCACATTCTGCTGTCGACATAGACTTTGTACAAATAATATCCAACAGTTTATATGCTTCTGTCAAAACCTTTTTTATGTTGTTGTCTGTTATGAACACTAAAAGTGGCAAAACACCACCTACATAGGTCACACATGTCATCGCGTCCATAAATTGCTGAAAGTTCAGTTTTCAGTTTTATACTGTCCAAATATAGGATTTCACAGTTTCATCAAAATGTTTTTGTGGAAATGAATGACTATAAAATTTAATTGGGAATCAAATAATTTTACATCCCTAAAATCAAATCGATCGCTAATTTGGCTTAAAATAATGTCACATACTTCCTTTGCAATAACAGCTCTGTTATCTCGAGCTCATCTTTTGTCTTTTCCTTGCAGATTCTTCATTATTGCATTCTTGATTATCATTGTCAGTAGAATTTCTTAAATTTCTAATGTGAATAATTTGCTGTTGGAATTGTTTCTGTGTTTATCTTGGTGGATGGATGGCACGTGCCCTTGTGCCCTTTAGTATCTACCAGCCGCCACTGATTATAATAATATAACAAATTTAATGGATGAGCTAAAAAATCCATACAAAGCAAAACATTGGTGTTTATTTATTGATAATTTCAAAACAAGTTTAACGGCCATGTCACCCTATAACAATAATAAGTATCCAACAGTGTATATTGCTCGTTCAACTACTTTGAAAGAAGCTTCTTATTAAATATTTTTTAGATCTGGTAATTGCAACTATGAAGATCTATCTAACAGCTGCGAAAGTCGATGACGTTCACACCATTCTCACTTTTTGTAGTTAGACTATCCGATTTTGGTGGTCAAAATCGTTTAAACCGTGGTCAAACGTCAGATCAATGTCAATGTCACACCATGTATTACATTTAAGTGAATAGAAATTTTTGTTTGTTTTTTTCGTTTTATTTTACTATGTGTATAAAATTAAAATAGGTACGTTTTAGAAACATGGTCATTGCGGATATTATTCACAAAGGTTTAACATTTAGAGTGAACTTAACAACGTGCTTGTTGTGGTCAGTATTCTTCTCCTTGTTTCGCTCTTATTCTGGGCTTCAGATTAGACTATCCCGACCAGTCACTAGCGTTGAGGTATTTTGTCTCCAACATCATTTAGGGTCATATTTATAGTCCGTGCTTGAGGTTGTGTCGGTGCTTGAGCACTCGATTTTGACAGATTTGTAATGACATTTACGTCAAAATCGCGTGCTCAAGCATCGACACAATCTGAAGCACCGACTATAAATATGACTCTAAAATCATATTTATAGTCCGTGCTTGAGGTTGTATCGATGCTTGAGCTCGCGATTTAGACGTAAATGTCATTACACATAATATATCAAAATCGCGTGCTCAAGCATCGACACAACCTTAAGCGCGAACTATCCTTAACGTTGTTGTGGGAACCATCAGTTATAGAAACTTTTACAAAACTAATAAGTTTAAGAATCAAATACAATTATTGAGATCCATATTAAGCCAACCAAATAGGTGAAAAAATACATTGCGTATTATGAAAATGGTAGGGTGTCAATGCATGATGCTTTTAAAACTATTGTTATTTTCCTAAAAACGTTAGTAGTTGAATAACGAGCAGTTGGCCCTTCAACATGCATACCCTAAAAGTATACTTGTTATATTCATAACCTAAGTGTTACTTTTTCGCTAAACTATTTCTCGCTGTCAACAGTTCGTCCCTTAACTACACATTCACTATTAACTAAGCTCTTTCCAAGAACTATGGTTTAGTTAGTGGACCGACAATCATTGTCAAACTACACTAGTATGACAATTAAAACACAACCTTAATACAATTCTAACAGCTGTTAAATTGTGAAAACGGTATCTGACAGCTGTAAAATTATAAACTCACTAATTTTTTTTACAATTTTTAGTGTAGTACATTCAGTAGTTAAGGAAAGTAGAACAACTTTAGTTTAGTTGCGTAATTACAATTAGTTCGATTTCAATATAAATTGACTCGAAATTATAGCAACGACATATTATATTGTCTTATTTTATTAATAATTAATTGTCAAAATAACATTGAGTAAATCGATTTGTCCACCCTTGTGTTATAAGAATCCTCCTACTTTTTTGCCAAGCAAACGTAGGTACCCATTAAAAAATTCTGGCAGCTGTCAAATTCTGCAAACAGTTTTTTCCAAACTTGGCAGATTCAGCCGTCAAAATACAAAAGTCAGTTGTAAAATTGAAACTCATTTATTTATAATTTTATCAAAAAATTCTGGTTGCTACAAAACAGTCTATAACTATGATACAATAATTTTCTAATAATTTTATACTTCAATTATATCCTCCCACGATTTCACTAATTATATTTCTGCAGACGCATCATGTCTATCTAGTTCTATAATTGAATTTTCCGGCATTAAGATAAAGATAAGGCAAGTCCCAACACTTTATCTCTACGATATAGCATCAATTTTTATTATCGGCGTCGTCAGACAATCGATACATAATTTACGCCTGAGTTTTGGTTAAATATTTGCAAGAGTACAATATAATCTGCTGAAATCGGGGACTTCGGATATAACTACAGCACGTCAAGGGGTAGAAATTCAATTGCGAAAAGGGCAAAGCGTAATAATAATATTACGCAAACAGGATTAATAAAGTTATTAATAATACCGGCTTTATATACAGTAGTGTGAATATGTTTTAGACCAAACGAACAATTCAATTGCCTGCGCTAAATGTCGTTGGATCATTATTAAACTGTCCAAGGTTCTTTCGTCAAATTATTCCTTTTAGCGTAAATAGCTAACGATTAATCTTGAAACTGTGACAAGGATAAGAGAGCATTTAATTTATCCCAGATTTATTATCATTCGCGAGCCACTGTTACGACGCAGTCATAAACAAAAAAATTGTAATTAGTAAAAGAACCTCAAGATTGGACTACGACGAATCGAAATATAAAATTTTCTAAAGAAAAATACGCCAGTAAGGCCTCAAAATAGTAAAAAACGTACAAACCCGAATGTTTACAACCAACAATAAAACACTGGAAGTATATGAGCAAATGGACCGACCAAATGGACCAAGGTATTTAATAACTACTTAATGATTAACTACAGAACGTTGTCGTTGTATTCTAAAAGAACATTTATTACAATTCCAGTTAGAAGAAGAAGTTATGTAACCGTAATTCCATAATAATTGGAAGAATGAAGCATTTACGATTTAATTTTTTTTTTTTCTTTTATCAAAAATTCTTACGTTTACAGGTACCTATTTGACCATTTTCCTGCCTATAAATCCGAGCTTTAGTCATTACAAATATCTCAAACTTGCGTGATCAGAGTATCTAATAAATGCGAGAAAATGTCGTCGGGCATTTTCTTTACGATCTTAAGGCTGCAAAAAAACTAGTGTTAGGAAGATATTTGGAGATGTAACATAGTAGCCAAAAATAGAATATTGTATCACAAGAGAAGAAATTATGCTTCAATGGTCCAACGGTATTAGTAGTCCGAGCGAAGCCAGGGCTGTTTAAGCATTTCTGTATGTGGACAAATGTTTTTCGTCCATCATTAATGCTTTTAAATTTTGAGCTGAATAGATATTTAATTAAAGATTAACAGTTAATAATTACATGTACATGAAGTGCCTAAGTATGCTAACATGACAGTAGAAATGGTTGCTTTTTGGTGTGAAGAAGTATACCTTGAAAGAAGAAATACTTTGAAAGTTCGAATATCTTTAAAATAAACTTCGAGCGACATTTGGCATCTTCAATTTTTACAGTTTTCTAGCAAATTACCTACGATATTTCTTGATAGTTTTCACTCTTTTGATTTTCGCAAAATTGTTTGCAAACATTTTAAAAACGATTCAGATTTACATAGATACGTCAAATCACTTGAAAATTACACAATCAAAACACCGTTTATATCTTCTTCGTTATAGGAATTTGCAACAGAATTTCAATGCATTCGAGTTGGAAACTCACAATCGATTCTGTTCAACGATTTGTTTACAAGGCAGGAAAAACAACTCGTAGCGCAACAGCGATAGATATTAACCACAATAAAATAATAGTGAAAAAATGGCAGAGCTACAGATTGAAGGTTATCATAACAAATATTACGATGAGAGACCTCATGTTTGTTTTAACCGTAAGCTACTTTTTTTGTATAGTTCGTATTAATTTTACGAAAAAATACTACAAAAATTTTGAAAAAATGTGTATTTAAATGCACATCATACATACAATCCTAACAATTTGTAACATCTTCTCCAAAATATCACCTACCAAACCATCAACAATCGGAACAGTTCCAATATGAACGCAGTTTTTGGCTTTCTGCAGTCATTAATTAATCCAAACAAGATATAAATTAGATTGAGACTGACCTCTTGCGACTCTCATAGACGTCAAACCTCTCTAATCGGTTGATAGACCCTCACGAGGGTATGTGGTGTCAGCGGAACTTTGTCATTAGAATCCGAGTGTCAAAACAAAGAGAGAGAATCTGACGAATACAAGAGAGAGAGTAGAGGTACAACTCGTACTAAAGTATACCTCGTTGCATCGAAACAAAATTTGAGTTTGAACTACTAGCGTTCATATCAGGTAGATGCTATTGTTATATTGGAAAAAAAAAACTAGTAGAATCTATCGATTTGTCTGGAGAACGATGTTATTGAAAATGAAACTTAGGGTTAGCTAACTTAAAATCGATAGATTCTACTATTACATCTACGCAAATAGTTTAAAATTAAAATGCATTTGCATAGGATGCTGACAATTTGTCGCAAGCTCGAATCTTCTGTAGAGATCCTTCTAGCGAAACATCAACAGTAAGAATGCAGATGAAACAAACGTCTCAATCGACAAATCACAGTATGGACCAAAATATCTGGTCGTTTGCGAACGGTAGTATACAAAAAACGATTAATACCAAAATAATCCAAACCTTCTGTGTAGATTCGAGCAAACATATCATTCTGACCACCGACTTACCAAACCATCAACAATAAGACAAAGTTCTCCTTATCAACACTTATCTCAAGACGTGGACCAACATTCAACGCAATTTCAATAATTACCAAGCCATCAACAATAAGAACAGTTCTAATATGAACGCTTTTTTTGGCATTCCGGGGCCATTAATTAACCCAAACGGGATATAAATTAGATTGAGACTGTCCCTTTTGAGACTCTCGCGGACGTCAAACCTCTCTAATCGTTTGATAGACCCTCGTGTGGGTATGTGGTGTCAGCGGAACTATGCCATTAGAGCACCCACCCGGACAGAATCCGAGTGTCAAAACAAAGAGAGAAAGTCTGACGAACACAAGAGCTGTAGAGGGACAACTCGCACTAACGTACACCTCGTTGCATCAAAGCAAAATTTGAGTTCGAACTAGCGTTCATATTAGGTAGTTCCTACTGTTACACCGCAGCCATCATCTCCAGTAACAATACGATCCGAAAATTGACCACCTTCTTCCTTGTATTGACGGAGAAAGGACAACTTCCATTCGTAATTTCGCGAGAAACGATTCCCAAAATTTCAGTAAAACTACAAGAATTCAATTCGTCCGATGTAAAATAACACAACCGTCTCTATAGACGTTACCTCTACCGTTGTCGACGGTCAACTGAACCACTATTCAACGTCATGCGCGAGTTTGTCGACCTTAGGTCGTTAAAATGTTATTGTGACGTCAATGTGACGTCAACCGGAAGTTATAGAAATGTCATTAAATCTGTATTGTTGTTATTCTGTACTTATGTCATTTTATAATGTATCGGGTAATTAAAAGTAAATAGAAAGAATAAATAATGTTCTATTCTAGAGAAAGGGAGCGATATACAGGGTGTTTCAATAGTGCGGTGTCGGTCGGCATCTCGATACCTGTTGAAGATAAAAAAAATGTTTAAGTGCTTTCATTCTTAAAGGGGGTTTCGTTTATACAGGGTGTTTCGTTTATATAGCCCTTAAAATGCAAAAATCCATGTCATTGTGTAACTTTGTATGTAACTTTCAATAAGTTAATAAGTTAATTTAATCAAAATAGTTTCGTTTTAATTTGTAAACCTGGTAAAATTCAGTGAAACTGAAAAATTGAAATCTTAATAGTGGTTGGTTATGGAGATCGACAACGTTCACACCAAGATGTTTGTCATTTATTTAATAACGTTCATTCGGAGATAAATTCTATTGTACAACCTACAGTGTCTAAATTGGTTAGAAAATTTAGAGCAACTGGAGATGTATAAGATATTTCAAGGTCTGGACATCCAAAATCAGCGACAAATCAACATCAAGCTCTTGATGTATTACTTAGTGAAGATAATCCAATTACGTCAACCACGCAACTTGCTTTGGATAATGATATTAGTCAATCGTTGGTAGTTCCAATATTAAAAAAGAACAAATGGAAACCCTACAAGATACACCTCAATGAGCTAAACGAAGATGACCCTGACAGAAGAATGCAGTTTTGTGCAATAATAATCCAAATTCTCTAAACCACATTTTATTTTCTGATGAAGCTACGTTTTATCTACATGGGTTTCTAAACAGACAGAACTGTCGCTACTGGTCCAGTCAAAATCCCCATTGGATGATGGAACACCATACACAGCATCCACGAAAACTTAAGTCAGCTGGTATTATTGGGCACCACATAATAGGTCCATACTTTATAAATGGAAATTTGACAGTAGATAGATACCTAAACCTATTGCGTGATCACATTATATTTGACATTGCACATTTATTTCCGGATGAAGATCGACAAGGAATGTCAAACCACACTTGGTTGCCGTTAAAAAAAAAATTAATTCATTTCAATGCAAATACGTTGACCTAAAGAAAAACACGAGTAGTCCAAGACATGGAGAATAATTAGTAAAACAACTTTTGTTAAAGACATTTTGTTATAAAGTTCATATTTACGGAAATAAATCGCCTATTCCATACTTTTGACTAACCCTGTATAAAACGAACATCCAATAATTTTTTAGTTTGCTAATATTTTAAACGGTGCTTACTGAATTAAATAATCATGTGAATACCCACTTAAAGAGGTTATTATTATTATCAGCTTAAAGTGCGCTTTTTTATTATTGCTCGCTTCATATATTCCTAATAAGATAAAAAAAAATCTACCGCTAATTAATTTACGCAACCGAAAGATTATTATGTATAATCACATTACCCGTATTATCTTACTTCACGTATTGCCGATAAACTGCATAATGTACACACGAATGTATACAATACACGTACAAAAACGTGATTGATTGACAACGTTCATGAAATGTATTTAAGACTGTTGATTTTTTTTTTTTTAATCATGAAATTAGAAAATAAAACATACAAATACGACTTTTGTTATAATTATTTGTATTAAACCTTATGTATGAGATACTTGCATGGTTTATAAATGCCTTATTTATTAAAAAGAAAAGACAATAACGATAATCCAACGATTAAGAGAAACGTCACATTTTTACGATAGAGCAACGAAACTCAAACACTCCTTACGCACACATCGTACGTGACATTTGTCGCAGACGGCGATTATATGGATATTTGGTAAAATTTCGACGTGCATAATGTGTGTATTCCGCAAAGTGATGTCTAAAACGCGTGCGACCGAAAAAAAAACTCCGTCCATATTAGAATATCAACATGTTTAAAAGTAGATTTATACGTCCGCATTTTCCGAATCGAATTTGTTGTTGGGAATAACTGAATAATTCATACGATCCGGTTCCATCTCAATGAACCTGCGTAAACCCTATTTAAAGTATTGAATCAGAGATTTGAACACAATATTTGCTAATCTCCAACTGACTGTACGAGAGAACGAAAGAACGGGATGAATTATACATTCAATTTGATGTAATAAAGCGAAAGTGAATTGTTAAGCTTTTAATGGGATATTCCGGATAGTTACTTTTGTAGACCTTTTTTACTTTTATTTGAATACAGTAAGTAACTGGATGAGAGAAGGTGGTGTAATACGAACAAAACGGAACCAATTTGCTAATGGGCGAGAGATTGTGTATTAAAATTTATGACAGTTGTATTCCAAGAGGAAGATGCATAGTTTCAATTACTTAGATAACTTATAGCTAGATATTCGCAGAAATCGCAACGGCCGAATTAATGGTTGATCAACATATTCGAATTTATTCCTTAGGTAATAGTGCATAAACGTTAAGTACACTTACAGTTATTCGATACGCCAAAATAAGAACAAAAACAACTTTGTTTTGGACTATTGAACAACATTACGTCGGTTATTAATTGTATATATTGCTTCTTCAGTCGTATTTCCACATCATTTTTTGTTTTTCCTTCATCGGTCTTTCATTTTCTTATTTTGTGCATTTTCTTATGATATATCTTCTTTCTGCGATATTTCAGGCTACGAATAAGATATCGAGATACGGTTTTCACTAGCCTATTTAGGTATCACTTCGCTACATTTTTATGGAAAAATAGAATTATAGAATAATAGAAATATTATTGCATTGAATTTTTTAGAGAATTTTGCAATTTTCTGTTATTATATCAAAAAACGCACTCTAGCGGCATCACTAAGAAATAGAGATATCACTGGTATGATAGGTTTGATGGAACAATAAATGCTTTTTCTAATGGGACCAAGTTTGTTAAAATCAGTAAAAGTTTAAGATGCCGGTTACGTCCCCTAACGCCCATATTGGAAATCTGAAAATATTTTCCACGGTCTTCTTTTGACTACTTTAGTAATAATCTTTTTTACTGCAAGTCTCTAAAACGAATAGTTTCATAGATACAGCACTTTGCATTCTTATCTGATCACCCTGTACAAACCAACTAATATATTGCAAGTTTACCCAATATCCCAAAGATGTCATTGAAAATTAGATCATAACACCTACTACTAACTACTGCAAACCTTCATCATAAACTACACTTGGTTTTGACGGCCACGTCTGTTTTACTTGAGACTACTGAAGACCTGAATTTGTATGTCGAAAACGACCTCATACTATTATAGAATTTAGAGACTAGATACATTTTTTCAGGGAAAATTTGGATGCCGACGAATTAGTGGATCTAGTTGATTTAACTCTTCGAAATTTTGAAGAACCATAACTTCATTTTTTCAAATCGAACTCCCATATTATTAACTGACAAGCATCAAACGACGAAGAATGATTTTAACGTTAGACTTTGACAATAAATCTTTGAGAACGTTTAGTTTCCATGGCACACTGGATAAGTATCGATGACTTAGGTGTGCAATTTTTCAAAAAATCTAATTATCTCCTAAATTATTAATTTTAGGTATAGTACATGCGGGACATAAAAGATGTAGAATTGGACCATGAAGACGTCTAAGTAATAAAATATGGGGGGTGCAATTTGAAAAAATGAAGATATGGTTCTTCAAAATTTCGAAGAGTTAACGTGCCATAGTAAAGTAAACACGCAATGTAGACAGCCATTCTTGGCGCTAAAATATACTCCAACATGTTGTTTACGTATATTACGAATTTTACATTGATATACGAAAAATCTAGTATCCTCTGATTAGATCAAATTTTTTCAGAGGAAATGGGATAACTACAAAACGCCCGAATCAAATCGCAAAAAGTAAAGATATTCATAAAGCTTAAAAATAGGTGAATCCAAATATGTTCCATTAAAAATAATGAAGTAGATGGCGACTTCCGGTATAATCGGAAACACTATAAATCTAATAATATTTTCATTGAAGAGAACATAATCGACTATATATAATTCTAAATTTTCAAATTTGTATTTTGACCAGAACGCCATAAACTTCTAATGAACGATCTCGCTGAGACACCCTGTATGTATATGTGTTGATTACCACTTACTATAAATATAACTATACTACTCTCTATTTGTTTGGAAGTTCAATATAAAATCATTTATGCTGTAGCAGTTAAGATTATACAGAATATCCTTCACAGATCTAGTAAACTGCCTATTGTGTGTATAATTTTGAACCACATTTAATATATTACGCTTAGCTGACTGATTTTGAAACAAAATACATTTAGTTTTCTCGCTATTTAATATTAGTTTGTTTTCGGACATTCAGTCACTAATATTAGACAGTATTTCAGAAGAAAATTTCAACAGGCGGTCAACCTCAGGATGTGAAACAACCAAATTAATGTCATCAGCATACAAGACGATATTGGAACACAGAGAGTCTATGCACCTGGGCAGGTCATCACTAATTTTTTTCCACGAATGAACAATTAATCAGGAAGATTTGACAATGGAAAAAGTACCTACTAACAAAATTGAAGATCGGAACGCTTATTGGCTCTTTAGAAAGATGGAAATGAACAAAAAGAGAGAATTGTACAAACTACCAGACTATATTTTTGCAGCCTTCAGCAGCTATAATATATACGACACTATACTTGAAAACAAATTGAAACGGAAGGTAGCAAATAAAATGGAAAAGAAAAAGTTGGAAAAAGAAGCAGATGCAAGGTCTACGGAAAACATCGTAGTGTCTTTGGAATATGTAACCAAGAGATAAACAGAGTACAAACAGCAAACCACCTCGCACCTTTAAGAGGTGTGTTTTGGCTATAAAGTTAGTTGCAAAAAATAAGTTTATATTAAGACAATAAATGCTGAAGGTGGCCGGTAAATCGCATGTAAAGCACAAAACTGTGCTAACAATACGAGGGCTGTTTCACGAGTTATTTTATTATACACCTAGCCCAGCAAGTTTCCAATTTTCTCAAACCCTCAAAAAAATAATCTTTTGGTAACTCTGCAAAATATCGGTTATCACCTCTTCATATATCCGCAATCACTTTCCCCTGAGCCATTTTTTGAAAAATGTTGTAGTAACAGGAACGAATGAGCAACATTCTTTTTTTGACAAGTGTGGTTATTTTTTCTTCAATTCGGCATCAAAGGGTGTCAGAAAATCGGCATAATATTGACCTGTTATCATCTTTCCTTTTTTAAAATGATCAATACAGATAACACTTCTGGAATCCCAAAAAATTTTAGCCATTACCTTATCGGTCTAAAAAGCGGTTTTTGCTTCCTTAGGGGCACGTTTTCCAGGAGAAATTTATTGTTTTATTTCAGAAGTATAATGACGTATCCATATTTCATTTAGGGTCATATTTATAGTTCGTGCTTGACGTAAATGTCATTAGAAATCTGTCAAAATCGCGTGCTCAAGCATCGACACGACCTCTAGCACGGACTATAAATATGATCCTTAGTGTGGCATATGGTGCAAAAAATTCCCTGGAATTACGTATGAAGATAGCCAAACGTTCTCCTGATCAATTGTTTCATAGATACATGTTAACGCAATATATTACATAGCAATCCGTTTGAAGCACTTACTTCATAAGCTAACTCACCTATTTTTATTTGACGATCGCTACGTAAAGGGGCATGGATTTTATTAACCATCTCTGTTGTAGTTGCAGTAAATGACTATCCAAGACGTTCTGCATCATACGTGTTCATATGGCAAGAAAACCACTTAAAAGTCATCCCATGGGATGAAGTACATTCACGATAATAGTTACCCAACTTTTCTTCGGATTCCTTAATTAATTGTTTTTCTACACAAAAAATAATAACCAAAATAAATGCCTGTAATAGGCTCTCAGCGTATATTGTTGGAATTAACTCTGCGGGCGATTGCAATGAAAATAGATCAAGCATTAGAAGCGGACCACGTGGTTTCGACCTACCAGGTCTCATCAGCGCAATACCGAATGCAACTTCCTACCTTGTCACTAGACGGCATGAGGTTGGAATTAGTCCATTTGTCGAAGATATTATACAAATAAGTTGAGAGGTGAAAGGCTATGAAATTAGATGTTGCCAACCTCATGCCGTCTAGTGACAAGGTGGGAAGTTGCATTCGGAATTTCGCTGATGAGACCTGTATGCTCGACACCATGTGATCCGCTTCTAATGTTTGATCTATTTTCATTGCATTCATTTGCAGGTTGAATTCCAACAATATACCATCAGAAACCTAGCGAAAGTATAAACAACATAATCACCGTAGCGAAAGTGTCGCGAACCTTTGAAACGTCACTCTTCCATGAAACCACCCCCGTATTAGATGGGATAATAAACAAGGATGTGAAGCCAGTTTTGGAAATAAACTAGAAAAGAGTCTATTCAAATCGTGTAGGCAAATGCTAAACACCGATGCTTTACATACCCTCCTATATATTTGCAACAGCTTCAAATTTAATCTCTATAAAATTTGACATCTTTAGCTGAGTTAACAGTTCGTACTGAAGTGAATTCGGCGATAGAGATTCACAAACAATATCATTCAGCATTCTTTTCAACTAATCAAAGTTTAAAAGAATGTTGTTTCAATTGAGATCGTGCAAATTTAATCAACAGTTTTACTGGTGATAAATTCACCGTTATATTCGTATATCCAGTTCAAATGCAAAACTTTTTTCTGAAGTTTTACCGGACATGTGGCAACTGTTACTTTAAGCATGTGACACATCCAATCAAGCAATATTATTCTACAAACTCTAACAATTCACGTAAATACTCTTTTGGGTATTCTCATTTTGACTTATTTTTAACTTGATCAGCAAGGATTTAAATTTGTCTTGCGAATAAGTGTTATGAGACCTGCAGTTTCAAACATAAGACTAATGTATCCAAAGATAAGTATTGCTTCCATCAATTCATATCATATTAGATCTAATGAAATAATTTTTTTTATTAATTTTGAGTTTTGAAGTTTTAATTTTTAAATCTAAAATTAAATGAAGTGATTTGCACAAAAGAAGCAGCGCTACTAGAAACATTTGGAACTGTTTTAAAGTAATCTCACGTGGAGGGAACAGTGAGATCACTATAAAGCCATGTGACCGTTTATATTAAAGTTTATATAAGTCAGTTTCGGGGTCCCATAAAAGATGAAACAAATATGTTGGTTTAAATAACGTTTTAAACATAAAGTCGCAAATATCACCCAATTTCGGTAATTCATTGATAATCTTTACTGGCTCCATTCCCGTCATTCACTTTCAATCGTATATTTTTATGGGACTTATCGTTATCTCGCAGTTCCTGTATCAAACACCAAGTTATACTAGGATTATCTAAAATTAGTTTTATCTGCATAGTTTATACGGTTTTTGATTCTCTTTATAGGAATTTATATTGTTATTTGATAGATACAAGTCAATTAGTTCCTAGTAAGTTTAAAGCGATGTTGTATATTGTTGTGATTAATTATTATGATACATTTAATTGCAATAATTTACTGTCCATACATCTTTTCTCTTTTTAAAATCAACATAAAGGAAATAGAAAAGAGAACTACTGATGCAGATTACGTGGTTTCGACCTCCTAGGTCTCGTCAGTACCTCTCCGAATCCAAAACCTAATTTTATTGCAGTTCGTTAGTCAACCTGTTTTGTACAACACCTGCGACAATGGATCAATTCCAACCCCCAATCCTTCTAGTGGACAAGGTTGGAAATTTGCAGTGCAACTTTTTTTTTTCTGCGAGAACGCATAATTGCCAACCCCTCTAATTTAGTGAATAAAATAACGAATTAATAACTTATTAAACTTCAGATCATTTTCTCTTTTTCGTTTGCATTAGTTAAGATACTAAAATATCTAATCCTAGTTCTGTTACTTTTAATACGAAACTCATTTAAAGAAATACAATTTGCAGTTGTCAGTAACGTACCTATGTCTAAATTGCAGCGATATTAATTACAATGAGAGTAAAAATTCCACATTTATTTTCTTGAAACTGGAGTGAATAATAATAATAGAAATTTTATATTTTTTCATAAAGATTTACCCAATTATTTTATTATTAATTATAAATTAATTAGTAATATTAACATTTAAATGGTTTCCAAAAATGAATGATTGCTATCCAGCAACACTCATTAAATAAAATTATAATTACGAAACTATATTGTGTCTCGTTTAGAAATAAACAAGAAAAATTGCTTCACATTAACTTATCACAAATCAACAGAATGCCTTTTAAACTATATCGTGCACGTGTAATAATTATGACTCAGACAAAGCATCATAATAGTGCAGAATTACTTGTGTAACGTCATGGCCAAGATTTCGGCAATCTAATCTACTTTAAAGAAAGAATAATATCACTTCTATGATAAGGATCGTCGTATTCATCATATAAAAGACAATGCCATCTCTAGAAACTACTTTATTTACACTTCCACCACTAACTTAAAAACAAGATTTCTTAAGTAAAATGTCTGATCCGGTTGTGTTCTATGCGAAATCAGAGATTTCTAAAAACACTGGCCTTAATGGCACTAGATGTTGGATTATCTACAAGAATATTGTGTACGATATAACAGATTACCTTTCTGAGGTAAGCACCAATAATATTTTCTAGTTTAAGATATATTTTTTGGATATCCATTCGTCTTTAATTCTCATAACTACATAAATTGAAATTAATTTAGTTTTAATTTTTGTTATCTATAGTTATTGTTACTTGTTTACTATTCTTGTTTTACAGTCAATTTTTTTATATTTTATCTGAAACTCACGTTTTCTGAATAGAATTGCATCAGAATTGTTTCGACGATAATGCTTGAAATATTGCAATAGGTCTATAATAAACATAAAATTCAAGTGTGTTCAGTAGAATAAGTTGTTTTAGAATATACTTCTAATTACGTTGAAAATTTAGTTACTTGTACCTATATTTAAAAAATTTTATTTTATTTCAAACAAAATTTTAATTTGACATCAAGGACTTTATATGTATAAGCTGAAGCCGTTTGATGCCCTGCCGACGTAAATATGTAGTTGATGATCTGGTTTTCTCACGTTAGAAGAGTTATTATCTCATTTTCCAGGTTGTTAAACGATGCTAGAGTTTGACGTAATAGTCCACTACTACTAATAATATATAACCCTTGAACATATCTTTTAATGATCATGAACAATTAAAAGTTCAAAATTATGTAACAAAAAAGATTACGTCGGATAGGAATAGTTATCGATTTGCATTTTTATGTTTACAACATCTTAATCGACTTAACATGACCAATTTAAGATATGTGATCATGTGGACATAATATTCTATATAATATTCAGATCATAGAAAGCATGCCATTAGAAAATATCCAAATACAAATTGATGGTGAAGGCAAAGTACACCTCGCCAACAAACCATTCAATGATATAGCTCAATTAAAATGAAATCAAATTATAAACAGAAGTCAAATTATGTAGAGGGATGTACAGGCTCATCGAAAACGAAGCAGATGAATCATCACTGAAACTGTGTTTATTTTAAACGGTCGAAAAACGTCAAATTTGTTTTGTTGGGTGGTTACATGTGCAAGGCTACCCCTTTCCCTTATCATCACATGGAACTGCTGTCGAGTGATACCTCATTTGAAAGGCAGTTAAATTTTCTTAACAACGACACAATACTTGCTAGAATTTACTCAAACCGTGGACAATAACACAAGGAAACGTGTTTATTTAACATCAGTTCTTTTTTGCAGAAATATACAGAAATAAATGAAAGGTTTTTGCATTTTGCATTGATTTTACACTACACTGATCGTTAATTCTAAACAAAATGGAAAATGAACAAAAAAAGTGCAACTATAGGTACTTACTTAAGATTGAAATAAAGATATTGAATGTACAGCATAACCACGGGCCCAGCAAAAATTCGAATTGACAACCACCAACTTCCACCATAATTCTGCTCAAAACATAAACCGGTATTTGTTAATAATGCGTTGTTGCAGTTCGTTTAGATTAGCCGGTTGAGTTTTATAAATCTTGGTTTTTTAGGTGGCTTCACAAAAAGAAGTCTAAAGGTGACAAATCGGGTAATCAACGTGGCCTTTCCTTCCAATCCATTGACCAAGAAACCTTTAATTTAAATACTGTCCAACAGGTTGAGTGTATAGGACGAGTTCCATCTTGTTGTAGAAAATAGCAGGTCTTCGCTATACTGATCATCGTTCTCAATAATGTCAGTGAATATCAGATCAACATTGTTCTCTAACAATTTCAAATGCATTCCTGGTTTCGAATTACTATCCAAGGAGAAAGGTCCATCCACTTTATAACCACAAATTCTAGCATATACATTTAATTTTTGTGGATGTTGGCTATGGTCTTCGCGATATATTTGCGGATTGGAATTAGAAAAGAAAATTCGGATTATTAATTACAGTTGTTTTCATGAAGTTCCTGTACTAGTTGAATTTTGTAGGAATGGACTTACGTTTTTTCAAAATTTGTTAAGCAACGTATTTCAAAACCGCCATTTTTACTGCTTCTGTTTTTACTGCCGGGTTTTGAACATTTTTATTTATTCACTACCGACTCTAACACATACTTTTGATTAACATTTTTATCCAGATGTCGATCGTTAAACAACTCTGATGTTTTATTAATACAATTATTATTCGCGAAAAATATCTCAATTATTTTAATTCTTTCTGCAGTTGAGTGAATCTTAATTTTCAGTGACAAAAGTACACTTATATATATATATAATCAATATCCCTTCTACCTTTAACGGTTAGAGTAATACATTACAATACTATACTATACTACCCTAATACTATTACTAAAAATAACAACTAAGTTTTAAGTAATTCCAAAAATAACTGTTGAATTATATCTTGCCTGTGACCACGTTTTTCCCTTATTCGTCAGCACTTGTCCTATCACATCATCCCAACTTCTTTGTGGTCGTCCTCAACTCCTTCTCCCTATCGGTCTTGCTTCCCATATCTGTCTTACCGGTCTATTCATATCCATCCTACACACATTTTTCCACCAACTTAATTGTCTCTCTTCTATAAATTTAGATAGTGGTTTAATTCCTAGCTCTCATCTTGTTTGATTGCTACGTATTCGATCTTTCAATGTAATTCCTCACTCTCTCTTCTCAAATACTTCATTTCCATTCCTTCTAATTTTTCTTTCATTGTATTTGATAGTACCCACGACTCACATTTTTGCCTTTAGCCATACTTCTTTTTTTTTTATAAAACTTTTATTCATTGCATAATACAGCTTATCACTCTTTGCTATTCTACTCATTATATCTGTCTCTTGCTTACCCTGATCATCGATTATAACCCCTAGGTAGTTAAACTGTTCTACTTGCTCTAACGTTATTCAATTGATTTGTATGTGGCTTTGTTTTATCTACGTTTATTTTCATTCCATTTTCTGTTAATACTGTGTTCCAAGTTGTTAAATTATTTTGGAGACCACTTTCACTTTCCGCCATTATTATGATATCGTCAGCAAATGCACATTCAGTTATGAACACAGGATGCAGATGTCGATACCCTATTTGGAGTTTCTGAACTTTAGGTCGCCACTACATTGTAATTTCATCTATGAAAACCGTAAATAACATTGGACTCATAACTCCTCCTTGTCTTAACCCTTCCTTAATGAGAAATTCTTCCGACTTACAGTTGTTAGCAATAACATAACTCCTTGTGTTTTTGTGTTTTTGTGTTTTTATAACTTTACTTCTATTTTCCAAAGCTTTCCATACTTTCTTACGCGGTACTTTGTGAAATGCTTTTGCTAAATCAATAAAAGCGAAGAAAGCCTTCTTGTTGTATTGGAATATCTCAGCGCTTATCTGTTTTACTGTGAAGATATGGTCTTGGGCACTTCATCCTGGTCGCCACCCACTTTGAGATTCTAACAGTGATGGTTCTATTATCTCTCTTAATTTCTTTTTTCTTCTTCTTTAAAGTCAGAAAATTATTATTTTTAAATCTATTGTACGTGAATTCGGCTTTATTAAAATGACTTTCTTTGTACTATGATTGTTGAAATGTTCATTGTTAACCCAGTTATAATATGCGGCACTTAAATTTGGATGAAGTAGTACTAGGGAGATAATATTCACCGAAAACCGATTTTATGTATTCTCACTATGTCCGACTCGGCCGTGGAAACCCTGTGTAGTAGAGCTTGATCATGCAACAAAAGTCTGCTTGACATTCAAGTTCATTTTTTTAATATAGAATACATTTTATTCCAATCGATTACATTTTTGAGACTTTTGTATATAGTTTTAGTTAAAAAAAAACATTTTTTTAAATAAATTATACACATGACTACAGTCCTTGAGGTAGAAACAAATTCATAATTTGATTTGACAGAAAAATTGGCGTTTCTAATTTAAAAAATATTATCTCTAGCTCATTGATCAGTATTCGCATACTCCCAGGTGATTCACTCCTGTAACTCTTAAAGATGTTTTACTCTTTCCGAGAATACATTTGTTTCACTGATTGATACCATCAACATCGTCTATTTTTGAAATAAATATCGTGTTAGTTTCTTTTTTATATTCCTACAGATGTTTCTTTTCGCTCTTTTTCTGCAATCGATAGGAGTAATTTTAAAACTTTTTTCATCAGTATCTATTCTGAATATTCTGCTTAAATTGTAATCTATAAAATCCTAGTATACCCTAATTCTTCTGAAATATCATAGAAATCGTTTAAATCCCATTTATTCTAGCTTTCATAAAAATCCTTTCACATGCCTATTTAAAGGATTTCTCTATGAAATCTGTCTAGCTCTGAAAACATGTTTGTTTTAATTTAATCTTTCCCTAGTTTTGACAGGATTTAGAACAAATCCACTTATCAAACAAAAAACAGGATTCGTAAAACGTTATTTCCTCATACATAATGAATTGCAATATTATCTTTCGCAGACATTATCTGATAAATATTATCGATTAGGTAATTGTTGTCTCAGACATGGAAATCCTAATATATTACGTAATTGTTTCCATTGTTGCATCTAGACATGCATCTATAATTAATACACGTTATTCCTTAATAATGAAATCTGTTGACATTAATCAGATCGTTTCCAGTAGACAATATGGGAATTATATCTATCATCAGCTTTAGACTTTGATCCGGGTCTACATAACATGTGAAAGATTTAATAATATTATAATAATATCTTTTTAATCGTTACATTATTCAGGGCTCTAAATTTGTTTATTTTTAGAGTCAGTAAACTAAATCTACAGAAATTTAAATTTCTAAATAATCATTTCTAATTTTAGAACAATAAAATTGATTCTACTTCTACTTCTACTTCTACTTTCATTTTATCTGAAATGTAACCATCACGAAAATATTTTAATAAAATTAAATAATCTAGTATTTTTGGCAAGAATAAAAAAATTAATATTTTTTATTAACACCTTCCTGAATTAAGTTGTCAATAGAAATCAGGACAAGCATATGTAGATGTCAATTTTATTTGTTCCAATAGTGAGAAATCTCATTATGTTATATCGGATATCGGTTAATAATTGAAACTGACAGCAAGTGTAAAATGTTGATTAAAATTGTACCACTACATCTGATTTCGATCACAATAATTAACATTAGCATCCCATGCCCTTCCTTTTTCCAATTTCCGCAGTTTATATAACCCGATAACTGAAATCAACTTTCATCGATGATAAAATTTAATCAATATTGTTTATATTATCATTAAATCAAGCGATAATTTCAGAGAAGATATTTCTTTTTCATCATTTCCGTGATAGCGGTGCAATTAGATGTCAAATGTTCCGGATTTTCATCCTCTGCGCCACAGAACCTGCAATCTCTATTCTTTTTCAGACTTATGCCTGTCATGTGTTCCCCAAGGTGACAATGCCATATAAGAGGATGCGTAGTCTGTTTGTACTTAGTTCTAGCAAGGTCTTTGCTCTATACTTTTTGTAGTTTTCAAGGAATATCTTGGAATATGTCAAACCTGAGTGATTCTCCAAAAGGGATACTCTGAGCTTCCCCTTTCTATTTCTTGAGTCTTTTTTGTAGTGTGGTTGTGTCTCTATACCACACAAAAATTGTTGAAGTTGTGGCGGCCTTTCTTGCTAATAAGTTAGCTTGTTCGTTGCCGTTGATTCCAGTATGTCCTGGTGCCCAGCATACTGCTTTTTTTCCTTGCGTAGGTTGTTTAGTCTGTTAAAGTACTTCCAGAAGAACTCAGTGCCGCAGTTAGATTTTAAAAAAAGTTTCAAGTACGTTTGAGCATAAAAATACTATTTCCTATACAAATTTTGCAACACTCTTTCATCATCTTAGAGATTGAATTTAAAAAAAAAACACCGAAACACGTGCTCCATGAATTGCATCGAAAAGCATTAACTCCAACTTTCAAGTAAATTTGACCACAAAAATACTATTTGTTCCTATACAAACTTTGCCACCCCCTTAGTGGTTGAATTTTATGTAACGCTGAAACACGTGTTTCATTAATTGTCTTAAGAGCATGAGTACTAAGTTTAATAGTAGTAAATTTAATAGTAGTAAATTTGACTAGAAACATATTATTTCCTATACAAACTTTGCCAATCTGGTTTCATCTTTTTTCACTGCGTTTCGCTCGTTTAGAGGTTCTATTTAAAAAAAAAACGCAGAAACATGTATTGCAGTTGATTCAAGCGAAGTAGCATGGAAGTAGCAATTATTAGACAATTCTCCGCTTGCTAGCTGAGGATTGTGCCAGGAGAATGGATGGATATGCAAATAAATTTTTATCCAGTGGTTTGAACATTTTGTCGACTACAGAAAAGCTTTGTAAGAAAACAAGTTTTATTGCTCTTGTCACAGTAGCCATAAAAATCTCAATGTGTCACAAATACCATAGGGTCAGAGTTTTGTTTCTCCGCACATTGTAGACATTGTTTGCAACCACTAGATGTACGATTTTTCAGACCTCTCCAAACCTATTGTGGCCAAGAAATACAAACATGGCTTAGACAAAACCCCAGCAAGATTGTGACACTTGATGACAACATTTTTGAAAACTGGATGTTCCTGGCAGCTAAATTATCAAAATTAAATTCAAATTAATCGATGACATCGTTCATAATTTGTGAGTAGTTGAATTTGATCACAATAAAATGATTGTTCTGTCCCACAAATTCTTTATTAAAAATAGTATCCCTACATGTTTCGACCTTTAGAGCCCATCTTCAGAGAGAGTTCTTCTAGACGCGCGTTAAAAATTTATATTTTTACAACTGTTAATTATATACATAATGTTATTTCTTCAATTCTACTGACTATTTCCCCTGAAGATGGCCTGTAAAAATCGAAACATGTAGGGACACTATTTTTAAGAAAGAATTTGTGAAAAGTAACAAAATAATCAAGATCAAGTGCAACAGATGAACACACATGAAGATAACGAATCTAATCTTGAAGAGAGTGTCCAAAAACAACCGCTATAAACAGATATTAATCTGGAATTTTCTAAAATAGCAAAAGTGGCATTTACACTTGACATCTCTGATCTTGAGAAACTGAAAAAGGAATTGTACGAAAATATAAAAAAGAGAAAAGAAAAATTAGCCTGTTCAAAACGGAAAAAATTGAATATTTTGATGACGATGGACAAATTTATAAGGACAAAAAGGATGCTTATCCTATAATGATCTGTATTCTAAATCCAAAACTAAAGAAACTTGGGTTTAATGTCAGATGTTTCGTGACTGCCCTCACTGTGAATGTGAAGGTGTTGACAAAAGAATAAAATGATTAATTTGTAAACTGTGGCAATGAAATTTGTATTATTATATTTTATTATATTTGTATTATATAAATGAAAATATAATTTGAAATTGTATGTGTGACGTGTTTTCGGTTTTTTGTTTTAGTTTTATTTCTCATAAAATATTCAACCTGTCATGAATTTTATTTTAGAAACTATACCTAAATTTTAAGAAAATTTGTGAAATTCAATATGTTCTTTACAGAGTTATTAGGAAGGGCTAAACTTAGATATACAATCATAGGCATGTTTTCGCACACACACGTGCAACTATGGCATTTCAAGGTTAGATAAAAGTGAATTGTTATATACCCACATATGCATATAAAAAATCGTAAATGTTAACAAACCGTCAATCTGACTACACCATATACCTTGCTTGTCCAATAAACATAAGCAAACAAACATACTATTTGTCAATTAAACTAATCATATATTCGGTAATACAACTAATAAACTATAAAACTCAGGAGATATGCACTTGCAGTCATCTAACGAGAAATTGATTGCCTAACAAAACCGAATCCAAATAATACAATATCACGAACTTCCGTTTTTTTCTTATTAAATTAGAATATAATGTAAACGTTATCAATCCAGTATCTACCAAAAATATAGATTTGAATCTAGTGAATTTTTAGGTAATGAGTAATTAATGCGTATGGTATCAATATGTTTACTAATGATTTTAAGTTTTAATTATAATTTCGCAACAATTTTGTAAAACGTATAATATATTTAATACCTTACTACTTTGTCACAGTACGAGTGTTAACTTTATTCCACTGCAATAATATGTGAAACATAGTTCAGCAAGTAAATTTTGTATGATGAACCTTTGGATTTCTCAAACATTAAGAGTGGTAAGAAGAATCTATAATTATAGATACCTATACACTAACATCCGTAAATAAAATTACACCATATCGTTTGGGAAAATAGGATAATCAACACCTGTGTAACCTGCTTACTTTTAGTAATTAATCAATTCTTTATAATATTCTGATTTTAGACATGTCAAATTTAACTGATGATGGCAATTTGTCGAAAGATGTAGGTACTAAAACATATCTTTTGAAAACTTTTTTGCTCTATTCTTTCCTGTCTCTTGCCACACCTTTCGCCTATATCCATTCTCTGTTCGTCTTCTGTAATACTTGAGATATTTCATCATCTCATGCTTATCTAGGTCTTCTTCTTCTTCTTCTTCTAGCTAGTACATAGACGTTAAAATGATGTTGTCACGTTTAGATATCATTATATTAAGACTTTGAATGTCGTAATGACGAAAGATGGACATTAATTGGTCAGTATGCTAGATGAGCTTCTTCATTACATTCCATACCTACACTTTGAAGTTTTTTAAATCTGCTTTAGTAAAGTAGTGTTTGCATTGTTTTTGAAGTCACCCTCTTCTAAGTTATTTTAAACGACAAAATGCTACAGTAATTATTGTTACCTACCAATAATGCTGATACAAAAACAAAACTGTTAATCGTACTTTTGACATTTTGTCTTTGAACGCATTTCGCAGCATTAAATATAAAATATAAATGCTGAAATAACAGCGATTGTTATTTTTTAAAGTTGTTAACTACTTCTTTTCTCTTGACATTAATTAGAGGTCCTAATATGGGAAGAAATTCTGTCGATCTGCGCTGCTTCATTTTCGAAGTTGCTGTTTTTTTGTTTAAATTTTGGTTAAATGTTATTTTGTAATCTATAAACATGGCAGAGACGGGCAACACACATAGGCAGGACATGCTTCGAGCGTTATCGAGTTTACGGTCAGCCACAGCATGGCTAGCTGGCCGAAGAATATAGCAACCTTGAATTGCAAATCTAACGACAACCCGTTATGTTAGTTCGAAGAATATATGATTAACTGATTGACCCACTTCTTCTGTAACACCCTGCGTATATACTTATTAGTCATTAAGTATTCTTGGACACACGCAACGAAATGCAGAGAAAAATTTCCTGCATTAAAGTTACATTCCCCAAACATGTCACAACACTTGCTTTATGTGTTTATGGAGTTTTGTGTGCAGCTTATGAGAAAACTGGGATAGATGGCCGGTTAACAGGATGCGTGATGCGTGAGAGTGTATTTGATTCCAAAATGTCGTAAGAGATGTCTCCTTGCAAGAGTTATCCATAAAGACAGATTTTAATGTATTATATCTATTAACAAATCGATAGCCGCAGTGGTTAGGTGGCTCACTATCGTTGTAGCGGGACGATAGAATCGGCAATTCTCAGGAGGGACTGTGACATTTTTTCAGAGAGTTGAAATCCGGATCGACTTACCATTCGCTGTTAGGAGCAAAATGATTAACAGCGCTGCATTATAAAAGGCGATATGATGCTGTCACAAAGCCATTTGAAAACAGAATTTACACACGCAAAAACTATACCACGAGAGTTGCATAATAGCCAGACAGCTTACGGAGTCACTACAACTAAGCACCCATCACACATAAAAAAAAGTATGTTACACTTAATATAAACTCCTAGGTATTGGTGAAGCATTGGGAAATATGCACAACAATGAAACAAATATTTAGGTTTTATTAATAAATTCTGGGTAAGGTTTTTTTTTACAATAAATATTACGTGAATCTTTGAAATGGAATTCCACATTATTTTTCTTACTTATCAATTACAGAACGTTCAAACATAAACACTGTTATCAGGAATGGACTTTTTAATAATTAAACAGTTTTGCAATTTCTGTTGATATGCTTAAGACTTGATAATACACGTACTATCTGCTTTAAAAGTAATTCCCTACAAACGTTTTCACCACTTCTTTCATATTTATAGTATACGACCTCAACATAGATACTGTGGTGACCATTGCTAGAGAGTAGAGACAGACATTACTTTTGAAACAGATAGTACATCGTATACACAAATAAGATTTTGAAAGCTATTTTATCTAAAATTAAAGCAATTATTAAGAAGAATGATAGAAGACGTCATTACACCTAAAATAAGCCTGAATTGTACAACAGTAACAAAATTCCTTTTAAATAATCTCTATTATGTTTCTATATAATTCGCTCTTATACTTACACGAACGGCCTCGATTATCTACTCAATAACTAAGCAACAAATATGCTACTTGCAACGTGATAAACTCGTCTGGGTCACATGTGAAGCCCGACACGGATTTCCCCAATTCCAACTTCAGATCAGTTCTTATTTCTCTTTCAATCGGTAATTCTTAGTAACAATAAATAAATAGGTAGTAATTCATTCGCGTGATACATCTAAATAAAAATGCCTGTATTGACCATCTGGCATTATATTAATGCTTGTGTTAACGTAAAGTTGTTAGTTCGTAATATTTACAATTAGTATCTATCTAGGGAAAATGACTGACAAACCAGATGTGAAATATTATAGCTTAACAGAAATTAAACAAAATAATGGTGCAAATGAAGCGAAGTGTTGGATTATTTATAAAAATAAAGTGTATGATGTGACCGATTTTATTAAGGATGTAAGTTGTTTTTTATTTATTTATTTATTTTGTTGTTAAACTTCAACAATATGTATACAAAATTACAATTTTTACTTTATTTGAAACAGCGGCTTTTTGAGTTAGCTAAAGATATTGCGCCGTCAGAATCTGATTACATTAATTTATTACAGAAGGTGCAACCATAAAACGTGCTTACATAACTATTCATGCATTGTAGCATGCATAATATTGCTAGATGCGCTAATAACTAATAGCATTACTAAATAACCTAGGAGAGAGCGTGTATTTCCCCAACGTAGGGATTCTACAGCTTTTACTACTGCTATCGGAATCGTATTGTTTCCTTTTCTCTATTTGTTGTCTGTAGGTATGTACCTATCTACTTATTTGTATTCCATTGCACATGTGCTCATTATGTGACTGGAACTTATAACAACAATATCGATTTTTTATGCGGCTTAATTTTCGCGAAATTATATATCTTTCCTTTTATTAATTGTGTGGTAAAACTCGTATCTTTCATATTATCTTTTATGTGATTATAACATCATTTCAGGAAAAAAAATATTTTACTCCCCGGAATTTTGCGTTAAAATTTTTAAAATAAAAAGTTAATCTTATTGGAGTACTGCTGGCTGAAACTTAATATTAAACTGCCAAAAGATACAAAATGTTTGATACAAAATGCTACAAAATGGGTACAAAACTTTAGTCCATAAACAATTTGAAAATTCGGTGATGGCGGGGGAAGGAGGAAGGGAGGGCTGGCGAAAGCAGCCAAAGTTTACTGGTTCTGTGATATAGATAAAATTAATTTTTATTTCTCTAAAATTATAATTCCGGGCCAAATTAGCGATTAAGCAACAAATGTTAATTTTTTTTATTTCTCGTTTAGTAACTATACAGGCTAACAACTTGAACTACGAGAGCCTATTGATAGGACAGGGTGGTGGGAGTTCAAATTAAATGTATCCATTTTACTATTGTCAACATTTTATACCGAACCATCAAACTTTATCCTAATGGAATACCCACGCAATTAAGGAAAAGTGCAAATTATAAAGTGGTTTTATAATTTGTCATAGTATTTGACATAACCACTGACATTCCTGTCATACAAACAGTTGACAATACTAAAATGGATACATTTAATTTTACCTCCCACTACCTTCCCCTATCAATAGGCTTTCGTAGTTCAAGTTGTTACCCATACAGATTTACTTTCTCCTGCAGTCGTAATAATAACAATAAAAACATCCTTTACAAGTACGGCTGAGTACTTCTTCTCCAACTATAATAAAAACAAACTTATTCTGGCACGCCAGGTTTTGGTACAAACCTGTCTTAAAATGTTTTCTTTTGACTTATCTTTTATACTGTTATTTACGGTTACAGTACTTTCTGATATCAAACTCCAACAATAATCAGCCAACATTTCACTGTTCCACTTGCTCTAATAACGTTTTACGATAACAGAAATGTCTTGATGACATCTCTCACCATGTTCATCACCAACGTCGGCGTCGCCGAGGTTGTGGGGAAAGAAATCCGACTGCGAGTATAAAAAATGTATTTTAAGGCACATATTACAGCCCAGTTCATGGCAACCTCTAAGAAGTTCATTTACAATTGCTATGTAATTGTCAGGTGTTGTATTTCCTAGAAAAATTTGTGCCACACGCTTAAAAGTATTCCAAGCACCACGTTCCAAATCATTTAAAGTCTCTTTGTTTAATTTGGGATCCTACAAAAATTCCGTCTTTAAGTTTTGCATTTGAAATATTAGGAAATTTTTGTTGAAGGTATTGGAATCCACGACCATCCTTTTACATTGCTTTGACAAAATTCTTCACCAAATCTAATTCGATGTGCAGTGTCGGTACAAATATATTATATCAGGTTCCACTCTAGTGCCTTATGAAGTATGTTCTTTTGTCCAGAAATATACTGAGCCCTGACCGGCCAATCTTTAACAATGTAGTCGGAATCTCTCGATCGACTATCCCACTCACAAAGGAAACAGCAATGCTTTGTGTACCGCGGTTGTAAACCGAATAGATTTGCTACACCTTTGTAATTCATTTTGTCGAGAAGACGAGTCATATTTTCGTAAGTTTCCTTCATATGGACTGCGTAGCCAACCGCGATGGATGGATAAACATTTCCTGTGTGAAGAAGGACATTTTTCAAACTCCACTTTACCTTAAACTAAAATAATTGCCAAAAGTTATAATTGCATTACAACTTTGTATTATTCTGTTGTGTAAATAAAGGATTGTTTTATTTATTCGGTGTAATAAAACGCAATGTAAAGTGGTGCCTTTGAGTTTAGGTGAATCTGGAGAATAAGTTTCCTGTTGGGCCATTATAAATTGAGCGAAACAACGCTTGTCCTGATGAAACAGCACACTGCGTCTGAGTTTTCCTCCTCCTTTTTTGCTTTGATGGAAGCACACAATTTTGAAATTAAAGCAGGACAATATTGCCCAATTAGGTACAGTCTGACCACGTGGTAAAAAGTCTATATGGATAATTCCTTCGGCATCCCATAAAACAGACTAAATTTTTCCTGACAAATGCTATTACACAAAATTTTCGAGGGGGTGGTGAACCGTTGTGCCTCCATTCCATGTTGTGGCATTTTTGACTCGGGATCATTTTTTTTTTTAGTTTAGAATTATTCCTTGCCCAATTTTTCACCACCTGATATGAAGGTGCGGATTCACTCAGTATTTGCACCATACTATGAATTCCTTGCGATAATAAACATTTTTTGCAAAGGTATTTGGTAACCGCTCTGTTCTCACATTTGTCCATTTCGAAAATTTGAACAACACTTTATAACAATCGACTCTACAGCTTAACAACGCAGTAACATAGACCAACTAAAGTTCATATGACTTATTGCATTTACTTCACAATTAAGTGACATTAAGTAATGACTACATTACTTTTAGTACCAACAATGCAAATTACATAGCCAAGCGTTCTCGTATTTTGGGAACTGTGAAGGTTCTAAAATCTTATTTTTGTAACCCTAACTACATACATGCCAGAATTTATTTAAAATCCCAAATATAAACTTAAATCCACATTTTCGTTTGTTAAAAATTGTTTCTTTTTTCCAGCACCCCGGGGTCCGGAATTAGTTACCGAATGGGGTGGAAAGGACTCGACAAAGGCGTTCGAGGATGCTGGGCATTCAAGTGATGCCAGAAACATGCTCAAGCCGTATAAAATTGGAGAGCTCGCCATGGTAAGCTGATAACGTTTACTTTCGAGGAGATTGAAGTACTTTAACGACATCGAACAATGTCATTGTGAGAGATCGTCACTAAATGAAGTTGCAAATTATCTGTAACATTGTACGATGCCTTAAAGATGAGATCTATAAGAACGCATAGTTTACTCTACTAGGTAGTATAGTTTTACGTGATGAATTATTCAAAATCAAAGTATTGTTGTAGACCGACTTTTGTTTTCCCAATTTTTAATGATAACACAAATCTTTAGTATGGATTTTTAAAATCGTCGAGATTAAATTTATTTAATTGATACATCAATGTTTTGACAGCATAAAAAAACTTCGGATTAATTTAATCCCAAAAAATACGCAATCACCAGACAGAATATTATTTATAGGCATTATTTTTAACGTCTGTATTTAATCCATTTATGATAAAGATATATTTATTTGTATGTAATACAGGAAGTATTACATGTATGCGGTACTTTCTGATATCTATATGACGTTCTATTATAATAAACGAAAAAAATTATTATCCTTTTACAACATGTCATTATTTTATCATCTGGTTCTAAAGTTTAGAATGTTTTCCTCGTTGACAAAATGCAAATAGTTTTAAGATTTTAAATTAGGTGTGTTGGAAAACTTTTGAAGCCCACTGTGGCTCCGTTAACTTTTCCATATCAATTTGACCTTTACATATGTTGGATATAAAATTCTATTGGACAAAGTAACTATAGTTGTAAGTAGTTTATTTTCCTTCTTACGGTAATAATTTCGATTTTACCGACAATAAAGTCCGTGACACAGACATCTTAAGGTCAAGGTTTTAAAATATACGAGCCGACTTCATTACACGAGGTAAATTGCAATGTCAACAGAATAATCAAAATCGATACGAACGCATCGGAAATACAATGTTATCTAGATCTATATTGTCAAAATATCACGTAATTCTTATCTTAAATGCCAGCTCATATTTGAATTTCCAGCTCGAAAGCGAATTAATATACATAAATATGTAATTAGCATCGTTTGTATATGCAAGAAAATCCATACCTACCTACCACAAAAGATAAAAATTATTTCCACGATTACCTATAATTAACGCCTGTTTTATTTCTAGGAGGATCGAACTGTGAAGCAAACCAAGAATGCAAAATCTTCCGATACTCAAGTTAGAAGGTATTGCAATTTAATCCTTACTTAAAAATATCTCTTTAGTTATTGCGTGTTTTATTTTCTTTTACAGTTTTGTATCGATTGTAACTTGCGGACTTTGCGGGTGAGGAAGGATGATCTCTTAGCGATAAATTTTATGGAAATGTACATACTTTTATTGTAAATTTTGTATATTGTATATAAGACTATAAACATATTGTATGTTATCTGCACGTGAGATTAATGATGTATTATTATTACGCAGTACCAAGAGTCTCGTTATTACATATTTTTAAACTATTTGCAATATCTGGTGTTAATTGAATGATTTACCAAATCAACTTATTGTTTACTATTTTTAAAGCTAAAATACACTAGTTAAAAAATCTACAAAACTTTTCTAATACTATCCGAAATAGTTATTCAATAACCAACTCAACTCCATTTTCTTTTTGTTTTAAATATATTGACTACATTTAAGGTAAATTAAAAGCAAGAGCAGTGGCAATCGTTTTGACAAGCAATACAGCTAAAGGAAATTTTGTTAGAAACAAAACATTACTGCTTAATCTAATTTAAATTTAATTATATGATGTTCAGAGGAAAGAAATAAAACAAACAAAACAATTATTATTTAGTTAATAATAGTTAATTAACTAACGAAAACAGTCCCAAATTTCTGCTCATGAATTTTGGCAGATTCTTCTTAAATGAAGCAAGTTACAACTGTTAGATAGGTACTCCGGTACTCGTAAGTATCATACTAGTTGTATCACCATTTATGGTCACTTTAGTGTAATACTCCAATGTCAATTGCAAATGCTCGACAGTCCAACCACGACATATTTATAGATATGATATTAAATTCTTAAGCGATAATAAACATATTAGTCATTGTTTTTTCACAAAAATATGAATGACTTCGTACAACGTTTATGTTTGGAAAGATAGTGGAATGTGTCCACTAGTTTACGAAAGCTATTGTAAGCGCACTTAACGGATAATTGTTAACTAACAAGCATCAAACTACGAAGTGTGATTTTGACAATAAATCTTTAAGAACGCTTATTTTTCATGGCTCACAGGTATCGATGAATTGTGTGCATTTTTCGAAAAAATCTAATCATCTCCTAAACTATCAATTTTAAGTATAGGACATGTGGGACATAAAAGATGTAAAATTGAACGCCGAAGACGGCTAAGTAATAAAATATTGGAGGTTCCATTTGAAAAAATTAAGTTATGGTTCCTCAAAATTTCAAAAGTTAACTTGCCATACTAAAGTAACCACGCAATGTAGACAGCCGTTATCGGCGCTAAAATATGCTCCAACATGTTGTTTAAGCATAGTATGAATTCTAAATTGATATCCGAAAAATCAAGTGTTCGCTGATTTTTTGAATAAATGTCCGCTATATAGCAGATTTTTTTAGAAAAAATTGAATAACTACAAAACGCCCGAATCAAATTGAAAAAATTAAAGTCATTTATAAAGCTAAGAGATAGGTAAATCTAAATATGTAAAAATATACAGAGAATTCCATTAAAAATAACAATACAGCTTAGCGACTTCCGGTATAACAGGAAGAGCTAGAAATCTAATAATATTTTCATTGAAGAGAACATATCGACTATATATAATTCTAAATTTTCAAATTTATATTTTGGCCAGAACCCCATAAACTTCTAATGAACGGTCTCGCTGAGACACCCTGTAGCATGTCATTTTTTGATTCCTCTCTAGATTTTATATCGAATTGTTTACATATTTCTTATATCTATCTCGAATCATTTTCAAATTATTTATAATTATTTCTAATTTCTGCGAAATGTCGATGGTTTTTATAAACTCCCTATAGATATATTTCTTTCATCTTTAAAATTGCAATTTCTATTTTATTTTACTAATAAAGAATTGGGTTTAAGAATAGCTTTAAGAATAACTTTTTGGCATAACTCCCTAACTACTAGAACCTGCTGATGCCTTTTCCGAAATATTAGATTAACAAAACTCATTTTTTTTAAATAGACTAGTAGTAACGGGTCGATGGCCGCAGTGGTTAGGCGGCTCACTATATCGTTGTGAGAGGACGATAGTGCCGGGGTTCAATTCTCTGGAGGGACGGTGACATTTTTTCAGAGAGATCGACTTGCCATTCGCTGTTGGGAGCAAAGTGATTAACAGCGCGGCATCATAAAAGGCGATATGATGCTGTCACAAAGCCATTTAAACACAACTTAAACACACCAAAATACACCGCAAGAGTTGCAGTGATAGCCAGACAAGTAATACAGCTTACGGAGTCACTGCAACTAAGCACCCACCAGACATAAAAATATATATATATATATATATATTTCTAAGCACCACTTAATGCGGAAATTATTAACGCATATTTTTTGTAAATACATGCCTATGGCGCTAAGCAAATTAATATTTAAGACAAGCTAAGCAATTTCATAACAATAACTCTGCTTCTGACATTAGAGTGCTGTTTATCATATTGCTAGAAGTATAACATTGTGAATTTACAAACTATGAATCGTCATGCCAGTATTATGGTACGTTCATAATGACGCGACGAGACTAGAGTAGCAACTTAAACAAGATGTTGGAATCGCATCTCTACCACTATGAATGCTAAGCTTTGACTGTAGGTCCTTGTTTTCGTCGCTACTCTAGTCTCGTCACTTGTCCTCCTCTTCGCCGCGTCACTATGAACGTACCCTTAGTGAAGAAGGTATACTCAACACGACTTAGGGTACGTTTATAGTGATGGGACGAAGCGAGCGATTAGCGACGAGACTACAGTAGCGACTTAAACAAGATGTTGGAATCGCGTCGCTAGCACTATAAACGCTCAACTTTGACTGTAGGTTCTTGTTTTCGTCGCTACTCTAGTCTCGCCGCTAATCATTCGCTTCGTTGCATCACTATGAACGTACCCTTAGTCTTCGAACGGTTTTATTAAGCGACAGTGCGTTGTCTTTGTCAGTCCACCCCTCCACATTTAACGTGACTGCTTCTTCGATAATCGTAATGCTACATTACGCAAAACACGCTATTACCCTTATCGAAGAAACGGTCACGTTAAATGTGGAGGGGATGGGCTGACAAAGACAGCACACTGTCGCTTAATAAAACCGTTTGAAACCTAATTCGTATCGAGTGTACATCAAACGTCCTTCTATTGGTAGTGTTAGACACATTTCAAAGTATTTGGATATAAACAAAAACAAATGATATCGAAGGCTTCCACGACCTGAGTCACTATCATGATGGCTTCCGAGTTTTGACCGCATCATAGTAATGCTACATAAACAAACAAAAATAAAGTAAAATAAAAGCATGAAAAATGCGAAATATACGAATTCGTCAATTTGCCAATGGGTTCTTCAGCAGCGAACACTCGGTAGAGGGCGTCAGAAGACCACGATGACTTGATGCGACGGTAGAGGCGAATCCCTGTCAGAAGGTTTTTGTCTCTAGCGTGGCTGATGATCCGCATATATCGCTATGTGATTTCTATTTATGAGCTTATGTAAAAGAAAAGCTTTTTTTCCGTTTAAAACTATCAATTTTTCTGCACATATAATATTTATATACCACGTCGATATTTGAAACACCTTCTCTTTATCTCTAACACGTTGACAAATTCTAATTGAAATGAAGTAATTTATTGTAAAAGTGGGCCAATGCGAATAAAACAAGAAGTGTAATAAAATACATAAATAATTGTTATGATTTTATAAGAAACATAAATTTGTATAAACAAATGGAGAGTTAAATTGTTATTTAGTAGTATTCAAATGTTAGCATTATGTACATATTATCAACTAGTACCTCCACTATTTAGATGACTAATAACGAAATGTATATTTATTGAAAATTTAAAAAGCAATCAATAACAATAAAATTAAAATATGAACTATAAAATATATCGATTTCGAGAGTAACTTTAAGTGGTTATAACAATCATTAAATCAAACACAACAATCCTAGATTAAAATTTATTGGCAAAAGTAACTTACAATATTACAAAAGAAATCTACTCTCAACTTTTACAAATTCTAATATCGTAATTTAAAACGTCCTGCAATAATAAGCGAAAAATGTGTGTAATATACTATAGTACAATGTATAAATAAAACTTCTTTTACATAATAATAATAATAATACCAATAATAATTTGATATACAATATATTATAATATGCATACAATTCATATAAAATAATAAAGAAAGAACGTCGTTTTGTTTATCATAAGATAAACAATAATTTTTAGGAATTTAGAAGTTGATTGTTAGGTACATCGGTAAAAATGAAAAATACCACTTGTTATTTTTTTTTCAAGTTTTCATAACGTCACAAAAATTCGCTTAAAAACTATAGATCACTATTTCAACAATATACAAGGCACATCATCAAAGAAATTTCACAAAAGATGATTTTTTTGCCACTTGAGAAATTAATTTAATTAATGTGCTACCCAACTTGATACGTACCCTCTCTAAATACTAGTAACCATACTTTTCCTGGAAGAAAAATATTATTAAAAATATCATCAAGTTAATAGAACATATTAAGTGATTATGGAAAGCAGTTTTTTGGAACATGTGGCATATTTATACCTAACAAAACATCTTAATATTTCCACGATATCTTACCTGTAAAGAAGACATGACACCATTAGCTAATGAACTCAATTTTCCAGCTACTTTAGTGACACCTTGTCGTACACTCTCTCTAACATCTTCTAAATCGGGAGCATGGAATGCATTTTGCGTCGCATCATCTGTGAATAATTACAAAAAAGTAAACTAAAAGCAAATATTGATGGTAGATAAAACGGTTTACCGCGTCCATTTCCGAAGAATTCTGACGAAGATATACTGGAAGACCCTTGGAATCGATTCAAGTTCGCTTGTGTTTCGTAATCGCTCGCTTTATCGTTGAAAAATTGATCTGACGAAATAGCTTTGGCTTGTCCGAACTTCTTCTGTGCTAAATCGCCGGAGCTCTCCTGTGGTATTTCTCGACTTCTAGTAGGTCTCTCTACTACTTGAAAAAGTTCAAAATTAAATTAAAGAATTTACATACAAGCGTCGTCAATTATCCTAATTAATTATTCTCTTACGCAAATTAAATATTAACAATGGAGATACTTACCCGGCGCCTTCCCATAAGATGATTTAATTACGTCAGACGGAACATCATCTATTATCACCCATTGGCTATTTGCGTTCTTATTTTCGGACAGCAGTGTATCCAAGCCTTTATTCGAACCAAATCCGCTGTTCGCATTACGATTCATGCTGAAGCCTGACGAGAAAGAGTAATCATCGAAGAAAGCGTCGTTGTCAGAGATACGTAATTTCCCTAATGAACTTAAGTTACTAGTTGTCTGTACGTTTTCTTGTTCTATGGTTTTCATATCGCTCAGTGCTGAATGGCTTATTCCCTAAACAGATTTATTTAGTTTAATATTGCTAAACTAGCAGTCGGTTTACAAGTTAATGCTTAGGTGACTACCGAAGAAAACTATTTTGTTTCCCACAACTAGAATGTTATTAAAATTTATCGTTAAAACATTTTAACTTAAAATTCAATGAAATCCAGTTTTAGGCACGTTTTTATGACCACGTTATAAAATATTTTATCTTAAGAAAGCTCGACAAGTCCATTTATTTTCTACTTATAAACCTAGGATCGTGTAACGTAAAAGCGGTGCTCTAACCAATGTTCAAACTCAAAGGGAGCTGAAATAAATGCGGGGAGCGACTGAACAACCAGAAGATGACTCAAGGCAGCTAACCTTGCTCCAAAATTGATTCCAGCCCATCGAGGAGTACACCTCCGTTCCGCAAGAGAACATGTTAGTTGGATAATCGAGTAATGGTATTCTATTCTTAGATCAAAGCAGACTGTTTCGTGTGACGTGTTTTCACGGTAGCGACAAGAGAGTACGAGTGCACAGACCGCTGACGGAAAGATTCATACAATGCTGTATTGTCAAAAAAGTGATTTTTAGGGATTGTCCTAGCGCACACCATCGCTGGCATATCTATGAACACAAAAACGGAAACTTTCATCCTGATAGAAAATAATGCCCGTAAGTTGAAATAAGAATTATGAACTAGTTGGCGTGTAGTCCGGACTTAAATCCTATCGAACATCTGTGGGATGAACTCAAAAAGGAAGTTCGGGCTAGAAATCTTCCATCAGTTACGAGAAATTAACTTCAAACAGCGGTTATCGAAGAATGGGACGTCATACTACAAGAGAGCGTAAGGAAACTTATTCAGTCCATGAAGAACTGTTTACAAAACGGTAATTAGAACAAAAGAATGTAACACTAGATACTGATAGTTTTTTTATTAAATTAAAAATTAGTTTAGAGGAAGTATTGACCGGTTTTGTTAAGGAAACTTTGTTAAAAAAAACTTCGATATGCGATCTGTATTGTTGATAGAAACTCTTTGTCTAAATCCTCAAGACTCTCCAACTAAATAGACGGTAATCAGGTTAACATTAAAATTAAAATTCTAAAAATGACTGATTAAAATGACGATGGTAAATATTTTGAAGCTTCATTTATAACATGGACGAAAACATTACTTTTAAAACAGAGTATACAGAGTGGTTCACCGGGAACTGCAACGATCGATTGTGGGAAAACTATAGCTAAGAGTGACCTGATATTTTGGCACTATACTAAAGTCGATGGGGGCCATTCGCCGAAACTATTTTCAAGATGGCGGCTCTCCGGGGTATACCGGAAGTAAGCACCAACTTCGTAATTTTAAATGAAATAGCCTGTATATTGTCACGCTATTCTACGTGAAATTCTAAATATATTTCATGTACCTATAATGTCATATACCTAAGTCTAACCCTTTTTGACTTATTGACATTCTTATGCTAAATGTGACGTTTGCAGGCAGATAATCAATTGCATTTTTTCCATATAAGGAGAAGTTTATTATTTAATTTGAGGTAAATTCCCTCAAGTAGATGACCTAATTAAATACTATTTCTATAAAATTGTTACCATTATTAATACAGTGTGTGCGAAATATACGCCTGAAAATCGGAAAAATTACCGAAAGTCAATTTTTTAAAATGGAAAGTGGCAATTTTTGTAATTTTATCTTGTTCGACATTAAAAATAAGAATTACTTTGTATAAGGATGACTATTATAAAAATGGATAGTTTTCGAAATATTGGCAAGTTAGTATTTTTATATTCTACAATACATACTATTTGCATTAGTCCTTTTTAATTAATTATTAGTATAGTGCCAAAATTTCAGATCATTCGTAACTATAGTTTTCCCACAATCGATCGATGCAGTTCCCGATGAACCACCCTGTATAATTTTTATATTACAAGATTCAAATCAAAAATGAATCAACTTACGTTCTTGTATTTACTCCCATACCAAGTCGTTCTAATTGCTCGGCCTTTTTCGGATCGATCTTCTTCAGTTGTTCCTCCTTGTGTTGCTGTTGAATACTTAGATCTTTATAAGCTAAACGCATAGCCACCTCACGATCTTCCTTCTCCTTTTCGGACAGAGCCGCGGCTTTGGCAGTTTCCTCTTGAATACGTAATTTAGTCTGTTCGGCCATCGTAGCTTGCTTCTCTATTTCAGCAAAGTTTGTTTTCACCCGTGTGGCTCCGAGTCCACCTTTCTTCCCCAACTAATACATAAACGTATCATACATGTGTAAAAATAAAATAAAAATCAGTAAACATACTCCTGGTTTCTTAGCTGCTCCTTTCCTTGCAGTGATTGTAGATTTATGTTCCTCTGTTACGTTAGACTGCATTAAGTTCACTGTTGGTCCTTCTCCAAGCTGTGCATTCATATCAACCACTGGTTTTTCAGGCTATTCAAAAAGAAAGAGAATTAAATTTTTCTTAGCACTATTATATTTTGCTTAAAAAATAAGCTATTTTTACTAACATTCCCTTAAATATCTTATACATTGTTGCGTAGATATTCCAATAATTCCAAATATAAAATACTCACTACCAATGTTACTGGCTCAACATGTGGGCTTGTAAATTGTTCATGTTCAGTAAAGAAGTCCTCTTCTTTTTCTTCTTTAGCTTCTTCCACGTGTGGTTGTAAATGCAGCTGTATGATTGTACAAAATGGAAATAAAAACTCAAACTTTCACATCAATTAAAATTGAAATCACAACATTGTTAATAAAATCAGCATATTGTTTATACAAACTGTTACATCAACCTATGTTTCAATAAATAACCTCATATTTTAAGATGCATAACATAAGAGATTACTTTAAAGCAACAAAAATAAATCAAAAGAAGCTGATCAGATGTTTTGAAATTAACTTAAAATATAACAGGCAAAATCCAAAACAAAAACCCAAAAAGGCGAGGTATTATTACCCCTACCTTATTTGTGTCTGAATCGAGAGTACATTGCATAAGATTCAACTAGAACAACAAACACAGTGAAATAATCTGCTCTAAAATCTACTTTTCATCATAACTCACCTCCGAACTGCTTTTACAAGCCCTGAGAGCTAGTTGATGTAATTTATCACGATAAAGTTGGGCACCTCTCGAATTGTATTTCTTTTGTGCATCTGTTGTATTACAATTATGTTGGTTGAAGAATTGTGACTGCAAAAGTTGAATTATCATGCATGAATACATATGAATACCTTAATAAAATAATACTAACAGCATTTGCATTTCCACCAAGCTGCATTTGTCTTAGTTGTATCCATGTCCAATTTGTGTCTAATTGTGTAGATCTCACAAAAGTTAAATGAACTCCTAAACTCCGATGGACTGCCGAACAATCGATACAGATAAAAATTCCATATGTGACACTAGCCCATGTAGGATTTTTAGCATTGCAATCAAAGCATGTCTAAAAGTAATATCAACATATTACTAATACTATTTAACTTTCAACCGCATGTTATTCAGATGATTTTGAGGGAAAAATAAGTATGTTCAGAATTTTCTATGATAATAACCTAATTACGTTTACACTCCATTTATTTCATCTACATTTTAAATTATATTTGCAAAATACTAACTTTATTTGCTGGTAGAACTCTCAATCTATGGAAAACTTCTGCGATTTCGGATGGGGTAGGTCCTAATTCCATTTTTTAAATTGATTTTGACAATTTGGAAGCAGAAACTTTTGACACAAGAGACACGTTGTCATTTGATGTGACATTTGCAGCTGTAGGTAAGAAAGTTCGCGGTAGCATTAGATAGAAATGGTAGCGACGTTCAGCTAAATTTTTTCGACTTTACAATTAAAATTTATTTTATTTTATAAATAAGATTTGGCTTATTTTGTTAATTTATACGGTATCTTATTTGTAAACTATAAAAATAGGTAGTATTAACTTTGTTTTTCGCAGAAAATACAATTTTATTTATAGATTCAAAATGTTGTCGATTTATAGATAGTGACATGGTCTAATGGGCACACATATTATCTAAATGCTACTATCTATAGGAGCGGATTCGACAATCATTTTGAATCTCCCTTTAGGTATTTAAATTTTTAATGGCAAGTTGTCGAAAGGACGAATACTCAGAATTATTAATAATTAATGTGCGCTTTACTCTTAAAAATTGGTTGTACTTATTATATTAAAATTGATTTAATAAAAATGTTTCTGAATTAAATTTTTTTTTCCTTGTAAATTAGGATGACTTTCTGACAGACAAGTCACGTGATTGTTGTCATACGAAAACTCATCTATCAAATTGTAAACAAAACTCGGTAGTAAATGTTTTGAAGGAAAATGTTAATCGATCGAATATTGTGTGTAATGTAACCCGGCACGTGCTAGTAATTAGTACCGTAGTTAATATTAAGGTGTAAATTACTTAAATCTAGCGACAATGGATATTAGGAATCAAAAATTAGAACAGCAAGTAAGTTTATTTCAAGTTGTTTAAACTTCATTAGTTAAATCTTCTACTACAGCGTCAGTTAATGGAACAGAAAATGAAACAAAAACGACAAACTGCTGGTATGATACAGGCTTCAGATATCAGAAGTGCTTCTGCTAAAACTCGATCAGCTACTGCAAATAAAAAGAGAATTACATGGTAGTTATAAACACCAATAATATGTTAATTAGATACTTAACATGTTATAACACTATTGTATGTATTTTGTAGGCTATGATGGACCATTGCAATATACAATGAGTCAAGACAATAACAATCCAGATCAGGTGATTTCAATTCTATCCAAATCAGATCAATTAGAAGGTCTATAATTTCTACATAAATAGTACTGCGTATATGTAAAATTTCCATTTTAGATTCAGGCGGCGAGGATATGAATCCAAACAATGATCTAATGGATATCGAAGATGAAGAATCCACGCCAGTAACAACACCAGATAATGGAAGTGCTGCCGTAAATCCAATGTCTGAACATCCAACATTTATAAACCAACCAAATAGTGTAAGTACCTAATACTAGTAACAAGTATAACATCTAAGAAATGGTGTGTGTACGTTTAGGTGCAGGAGATAGAAGGAGATATTGAAGGAAATATAGAGAAATTTGTCTTACAACCTGCAGCTCAAAAAGTGCTATACAAATGCCGAATCACTAGAGATAGAAAAGGAATGGATAGAGGATTGTATCCTACTTATTTTTTGCATCTAGAACGAGATTATGGGAAAAAAGTGTTTCTATTAGCTGGTCGTAAAAGGAAAAAAAGTGCCACGAGTAATTATTTAATATCGACTGATCCTACAGATCTGTCCAGAGGAGCCGAATCATTCGTAGGTAAGTTGTATCTTACAAAACAAATTATTTTGTTGCTATAATTATATTTTCTTAATAGGAAAACTACGATCGAATCTACTTGGAACGCAATTTACAGTATTTGATAATGGTAGATCACCAAGAAAAGGACCAACTGACGATATACTCCCCCGACAAGAATTAGCAGCTGTTATATACGATACAAATGTATTAGGATTCAAAGGTCCACGGAAAATGACTGTCATCCTACCAGGTATGACTTTAGATCAGCAGCGTGTCACTATATATCCTCAAGATGAAAGCGAGGGTCTCATTGAGAGTTTGAAGGTGAAAAATATGGATAATATTATAGAATTGCATAACAAAACGCCTGTTTGGAACGATGATACTCAATCGTACGTTCTAAATTTTCATGGCCGTGTTACACAAGCTTCTGTGAAAAATTTTCAAATCGTCCACGATAGCGATCCAGAATATATTGTGATGCAATTCGGTAGGGTAGCCGAAGACGTATTCACAATGGACTACCGTTACCCTATGTGCGCTTTACAGGCTTTCGCCATAGCATTGAGCAGTTTTGATAGCAAGTTGGCGTGTGAATAATATTCACTAATTAAAATGTGCCTCAATATAACCAGTATAAAAGGGTTGAAAAGAAAGAAATTAAATATAAATTAAGTATTGACAATTTATATACAGTTACCTTTTGATTATGTGCAGTTTGTTTGTAGTATAAACTTTTGGAGTCATATCTACAATATCGCGCAAGTCATTTAAAGGATTCACCCAACACCAAAAATCCATTAAAATGATTTCAGCTGTAAATATTATAAAAAAACTATAAAAAAAATCATATACATCTTTTTATTTTTTTGCTTTCTTTTGGATTAATATCATCTAGTCTGTTTATTCGTAGTACAATCTCAGTTTAAGACCACAATAATTTTATATAGAATTAGTTATATTATTTAGAAATAAAAAAAACGCGATTTTATTAAAATATCGTAAACATTCGAAGATTAGTTCATTATTTTTAAACGTAACACAACAGGTATTTTTAAAAGCTTTTACTTATTTATTTTTATAATTTTGTCTGTTATATTTTTAGAAAAACAGGCCACAAGATTATTACAGTAATTTAGGTATTTTAACCCTGTATATTTGAACTAGATATTTGTATTTTTATATCTACTTTGTAAACAGTACAGTTAATTTGTTTCGACAATGTGACTTCGAGTTACTAGAGTTACAGATGATGTGCATTTGTATTTTTGCCGCTACTTGACTCAATATTAAAATGACCTTTAGAGCAAGCGTCCAGAATGGATCATAGCTCACATTCCAAGAGATGTATGTGCAAACTGTATGACAACCAATGTTCAGCTGTACTTTTTGTCGATTAATAAACTGATTGGAATTTTACAAAATTACGTTGGTATAAGGAAACTGTTATCTGAGGCACTGTTCGGTATTTTCTCCTTTTTCCACAATTTCTCTGTAACAATTACATATCATATTCTTTTCCAACTTGAATTATATCAAAATCAAGTAAAAAAAAATTGTAAAATGTTTTTTATAGATTCCTCGTTAATTTGACCATATATAAGAAATCCCTTATACAGATGATCTAAGAACTGAGGGTTAAAATACCAAAATTAATTATATAAACGAATTTGGAAGCAGTCTGTTTTGTATGTAAGGTTTGCAATGTATGTAGAGGTATTATGTATTGTAGATAAAATGAATACTACTCATAACATCACAAACACTTTGTATGCTGTGAATCACCGGTGAAAATTGAGATATTTCTAATTTGAACGTACACAAGGGAAAGTGGAGTAAATTTTAGAAGGCTGCAGAATACACTTATGCACGTATATGTTATAACCTTTATTATATTTATAAATGAAAGTGATTAGATTGAAATATAATTTTTTTCTCCACTTTCCTCGAGTTTAGTACAAAAAGGCAGAGGTTTACATTATTTACAAGTCAATTATTAGCTTGATAAAAATTCTAACGTTATACTCTTATTCAAAAAAATAAATAAATAAAATAAGACTAATTTAAAACGTCTGAAAAAAAATTAGAAATGTTTACAGTTTATGTTGAGTCTTCTATAACTGTCACATTCCAGTTATAGATTTTTTACTCATCTGTAATAAACTAAGAGACTGATTAAATTATGTAATTGATTTTTGAATTCTGTAAAATCGAATTATTATGGAGAAAACTGTTATAAATGCAGTCGCTAATAATAATTTTTAATTTTATATGATTTTTTGTTATTACACTCCTATTGGTTTTAGAAGTACAATAACACTGGTGTCATTTAGTTCTATTTTTAATCATTGTGAAGTTTTATTTCAAAATATACATTAAGGTAATTTTTTAATTCGATTTTTTGAAAGTCTCGTCTCGTAAAATAGTTTCAATGCTATAAAAATATGCTCTATGAAAAATAAACTGGATTGGATAATGTAATTCATTAAAAATATATAAAGAATACAGGAAACAAACATAAACTTTGATAATCTTGTCATATATTTTAAAAACAGAAACACATACCTTGGGGTACAAAAATAAAAAACTGAAAGTCGAAACCGGTTCATCTATACTATTGTAGGAGAGTAGAACCATTAGGGGTAGGATAGATGCGCCGCATTTTTGCGCAGCGATCTTAAACACAAAATGTACTTAATTCAGTTATCTTTTGCCATTCGTTCGACACATTTTTTTTTGCTTTGGACAGTGCTGAAATGTTACTGTCCACTGCAAAAGAGAAGTTGTAGCTGGATTCTGACCTTTTCTTCTTCTTTGCTCTCTCTCTCAAATTAAGTCTGACTCTTTTCATAGCTGGCATTACTTTGGGCACAAGAGAAATCTGCTCTAGTTGCAATTTCCCACCCAGAGCTTTTTTGCGTTTTTCAGATGGTATCGGTGAATTCCAAAACATGCAGGTTGAGAAGATATTCTTGGGAGTTAATTCCTTAGCATCCTGGTTGCGGGGAAACTGATACAGGCATATACTGTCCAGAATTTCATTTTACGCATTCTTATGACCGAGTTCTATCGTTTGCTAAAGTAAAAATGTACGATATATGAATGGAGGTGATATGTCTTGCTTTAAAAGCCGATACTGCATTGTTCATGGTTGTGGAAGTTGCAGAGTTTACTGAATTGTAGCCTATAGATCTTCTTATTTGGTTCGGCCAACACCATTGTAATATCATTTCTCTGTATGGCCAATCAACGGCAGTAAAGAAATATTTTAGAGTTCACATATGCTGATTTCTTAGACAAGCATACTTTATATCCTAGTGGCATTCTATGAATGCATTTTTTTCTGTTTTTTACCGCATTACAGCAAGCGATAACGTTGATTACTCCTCCTTTTTTAACAAGACTTATGACTGGTATATTTTTAGGTCCCATTCTATAAATACATGTTTGGATCTGGTATTCAATTGGAGTCCTGTCTCATTGGTGTTAAAAATGTAACCAGAACTTCTTTGCTGCTTCGTCTTCTTTCCTGCTTATCTCTAATTACTTTATTGTTATAAAGATTAGATGTCTATTTTGTTTCCTTTTTTGTATTATTTGCTTTGCAAAGGTTTATTCTGATAAAAAAATCATTTCTTTTGGACTTCCTACAAACAAAATGTGCGCTCTACCAAAGAATCCAGCTACTGCCACCCCTTTAACCAAATCTACGTCACTGGTTCCGGCCATTAGTTCCTCTTTGGTAACATTCGTTGGGTTCATGTGAACGTCAGACACTTCTGCAGATACAAAATCAATATCAGAAAACAACAACCTCTCCATGTTTGGATCTGGTATTCAGTTGGAGTCCTGTCTCATTGGTGTTAAAAATGTAACCAGAACTGTCTGAAGTAACGCAAAGTATTTAGACACATTTTCTTTCGACATTCTTATGGCTTTAGCTAGCTTTGCGGAAGCTGATGTCTGGATATCTTTGCAAAAACAACGGTAACCATGCTCCGCCAACTTAAACGCCATTTTGCACACTTAAGTTCTTGTTGGCGCAAAGCCATGATTTTGTAGTTTCTTAATATGTATGAACAACTTTCCCTTTGCAGTTTTGTCCAAAGAACAATCGGGGCCGAGCAGATCTATTTTCTGTAACTTAGTCGTAATTATCTGACGTTTTAATGTTTCGTTGTTAAGTGAATTCGTCTCATCGGCAACATTAACTAAAATATGTACATTTAATTTTTGTGTGTATTGGAACTAGTTCAGGGGACGAGATCGATAAAATTCCAGTCATGAAATAAGCGGTAATATAAGTGAACCTCCATAATTCGAAGCACCTAAAAAAACAAAAAATCAAGTTATGGACTTCTTGTTAGCAAATATTATTCAACTTTGAGTTATGGAAGTTGCACTATATACATATGTATAATTTCCGTTTACTTTCGATAATTTTAATTTTTTTTTAAATAGAGAATTTTAAATGTGCGTCTGTATTCATAGTTAATCATAGGCATGTACAGTTTCAGATAAAATACTAACAGTGCTGGTTAATTTAAACAGATGTATTTAAGTAAATCATCTATATCGTCTTTTATATGGTTATAAACTATTGAAAGTATTCTTATGATTCGTACTGTTATTGTTATGTCCACTACTGTATGTAGGCTGTACTCTTAAGATATTACAAAACGGCTTGGCATATTGCTTTTAACACCACAATTCATAATATTAGATCTCTTCGACGATTTTCTGATAATGAGGGTGAAATAGTGAAGTAAAGAATATATATACTCTTCTTGTAGTACATACATTTCTAGATAAAATTATATCTTCGAAAATTCGCCGAAAAATTAGTCATTCCAATTTTATAAATTTTATTTGTGTTTTTTTGAAAAGTTCTATACTTGCTATAAATTCATCACATCCATGTTTGTTTTTTTTTTGAATAAATAATAGTAAACCTAAATTAATGAAGTAATGCATATACATTACGTAAATCAGTAAAATAGTATATACATATATTATATATATATCGAAAAATCTGTGTCTTGATGTAACCTGTGGAATTGTAAATAAATGTGTTCAAATTATATAAATGTAAATTCAAAAACTAATTATCGTACACTGTTTTTTAGGTATAATATTAAAAAAATTATGACACTGCTCATAACACAATCAGTATTTAATTGTTTGTAATTGATTTTTTAGATTTGCATAATATAAGATTTAAACGTAATACGTAGGTTAGGTGTATGTAAATATGGAAACGATGCATTTTTGTGAGCCCACAGGGTAACTGTTTTTAGCTAAATAATAATATTGATCTAATTTTCTGTGTAGATGCTAAACACGTACTATAATATAGATATTTGTACATTTTTGACACCGACAGATCCAGAATGTATTTAATTTTAATATTGTTAACATTCGTATTGAATTTAAAACTAAAATTTTGCTAATAAATATTGCTTAATAGGATGATTTATTAAAAAGTAACAGAAATGGTACTGAGCAATATGTAATTAATAATTGTTTCTTATCACTAGTGATAGCTCTCAAATACAACATCAATAGACCGCGTTATTGTTACTTTTTAATGTTATTCATAATAGATTGACTTCTATAAATACATAACTGTCCTCTATTTACTTCAAAAAAGTAGAGAAAGGATGGGTAAAGTGGCTATTCTAATGTTTGATGAATTTTTATACCTTTTTAATCAGCCAAATTATAAAACATATACTAATAATAACTATAATAACTGAAGTTCCAATTTCTCCTGCATTTCTTTTTTTTTTTATGTATTTATGTTATTTTAAAATGTATAGATTATAAAAAAAAAACTATGAAGAGGCCAGATCTTTAAGCGCATAAGAAAATGAACAGATCTCATTAATTTAGAATGGATACTTAAACAATACAAACACATTATGTTTATTTAAGGATTATATTAAGTACTCAATCATGACAAAGTCGAGTAAATAGTAATTCGTAATCAATAGAGACTACAATGAAGAATTAGACGTACTCTTTATATGCTCGCTTATTACATTTTAAACGGTAAATCAATTGTATCTCCATCCTTTTATTGTTCTACTTTTTCTTCTAGTTCAAAACTGAGCTGTCTTTTATTTAAGATGCTTTTTTGGTTTGAGTTTCCTTCCAATTGTTAGGCGGCGTCAAATTTTTTATTATGTAGGAGGTCTTTTTTCTCCGTTCTCTTTCCCTTCTTTGCTGCTTCGTCTTCTTTCCTGCTTATCTCTAATTACTTTATTGTTATAAAGATTAGATGTCTATTTTGTTTCCTTTTTTGTTTTATTTGCTTTGCAAAGGTTTATTTTGATAAAAAATCATTTCTTTTGGACTTCCTGCAAACGAAATGTGCGCTCTACCAAAGAGTCCAGCTACTGCCACCCCTTCAACCAAAACTACGTCACTGGTTCTGGCCACTAGTTCCTCTTTGGTAACATTCATTGGGTTCACGTGAACGTCAGACACTTCTGCAGATACAAAATCAATATCAGAAAACAACAACCTCTCCAAGAAGAAAGCGAAGGAACTTCTCTCAAGCTTGCGTCTAAAGAACGTTGAATGGCACCAAAAAAGACACATTATTCAGTGATTTTTTTCTAGCCATTTGTATAAACGCCATGCTGTTTGTGTAGGTAATATGACTATCTAAAATTAGAAGAGTTGGATTTTCTGATGTAGGTTTGGCATATTTGGAAAAATAGCCAAACCATTATACTGTTTGCATCCAGCCATTGGGATTGTAAGTAAACTTAGGACTATAGAAAAATGAAGGATGTCTTAACTTTTTGCCTGCAGAAGTTATTGCTTCCTTTCAAAGGGAATGCTTTTGAGCTGGGTGTTTGAACGGTCATTCTGAATAAGCGGTTGTCCTGCACTGCTTTTAGAATTTTAAGAAACATTAGTAGTAATAAAACCTTGCCATGAAAGTCGCGGCTGGTTTTTTCAGAGTTATGTTCAGGCTTTCTTTTTTCGAAAAAAAGCTACAACAAACCTACAATTTTCTTAAATGGGCGAGGAATATTGTTTTACTCTGCAAAATAATTCCATCGAATCGTTGTTCCATATGTAGGATCCCATTTCAAAGTTACAGACAACACGGACAGCATGCATTCCGACTGCTTCGTCCAACCCCAACGTGACTGCAACAGTATAGAGAGGAAAAAATTCAAAAAGCCACTTTCTCTGCACTGGCCGCTTTATTTATCCTTTCCCTACTATGAAAGAGAAAAAAAAATCAATTTTTATTTCTATTCTAAAATATAAGTTGCATCTACATGCAACAAATAAGTGCCTTTTATGAGTACAGAGAAGCTGATTATTCTTGTGAAACGATTCTAAATGAATTTAGCTGGATTTGTTATTGTAATACGTCCTACAAACCATGCAATACACCCAGTTAAAAATGATCGAATCCATCAGCGTAGTAAAGAAGAAACAACACGTATTTATTTGAGAAATGGATTCGATCATTAGGGTTCAAATCCAAGAATATACGGATATGAACGACCTTGTTTTTCGTTACTTATTGATTCTGAAGCTGCCTTATTACTAAAGACCGGAAGAATTGATTCGGTTCCAGCGGCAGTACATTGGCCGTACATCGGGAGAGTATGTATGTAATGAAATATGTAGTTTGTAGGCAGTCATCGTACGGTATTATTACGTACATCGGGAGAGTATGTATGTAATGAAATATGTAGTTTGTACGCAGTCATCGTACTGTATTATTACATGATCATTGATCATCCATTGCAAGTACGCGAACCTATAATTCGCTTGCAACGCACTTATAAAATGTCGAAAGTTCGTAAACTTGCTTCAACGTGTTTGTTATTTCGGTAAAGCCGATGTAGTTACGCCCCTGCTACCGGTCCACACATGCGGTCTTTACTTATAACTAAACAAAAAATATTCTAAAACAAATCCTGGGTCTGTCATGATCTGCTCTATTAATCCTCATGTGTACAATAGTTCTACAAGAATATTTATTTTTATGTGTGTTTATAAAACAAAATCTTTGTAATTAAAAAAAAGCAAATGTCAATCGTTAAAGCATATTTTTTATATGTAGAATTTTTATGATTAATTTAGTTCAGATGATTTATTATGTAAATAAAATTACAATCATTCTAAATGTTAAAAACAAATCATAAACTCGTTAAATGCATTCCATATAGATCACTATCCAATGTATTTATATCAATTTTGTTAGAAAACAATAACGTTTCAAATAAATTGATATAACTCCATTATAACACTGGATTCAAACAAATGAAAATAGTACTTACAGGTTATACAAACGATGTTCTAGATATTAAAAATTGAAGTATCATAAGTAATAATACATAAAAATACCAGAATAAAATTCCTTTGTGTGTACAATATATACTATCTCAATTCTTAATTTAGACAGATTTTTTCTGCTACAACGAAAAAATTACTTTTTGATGTGTTTATACTTATTTTAATAATTTTGTCGACATACCTCAAAATATAATTTTGCTGCTTAAGGATAGCTGACACTCAGTGTATTTTATCACGACAAAACTAAGATTGTTTTTGTAAAACATCTTTTAAATATAAATAAATTAATTTAGTTCCTATTCGAGTGAACTTCTTATGCTTTTCTTTTGCTGTTCTATACTATTATACGCATATTCACGTGTTTACAAAATTTTCGATGTAATTTTTTTGTGCACAAATTGGAATCTCAGTACACGTTACAATATTAATATTTTATTAATGTGAATGTTATACAACTAAAGAAAAATAAAGTGTGTTTCACCAGAATCTGTAGTTATTTTTATTTTATTTGTATCAATTTTATAAAAAAATGTTTAGTTGAGGTCGGCGTACACTATTTACCGCTAAATAGGGTATGCAACAAGTCCATGAAACACTACACACACTAAAATATACATTAAGAGAACTATAGTGATAGCCAACATGAACTTTAAAGTGATATCTTGCAGTTAAAAAATTGGCCAGCAGATAATGATAAAAAAATTGTTTAAAACAAACATCAGTATTTGCGAAAATTGAAACAAAATATACAGCAACAAACCCTTTAAGCAAAAGAATTATGTTCCACTTTTAAACTATTAGACTCAGATACTACATCGTGAAGAACAAACTAAATAATATCAGAAGGGAAAACGTCAAGCAATTGCCCTACACAGTAAACTAAAATATTCTTGTAATAGGTACTAATGGTATAATGGCAGCCACCCTACTAGCAAAAGTAATAAAAGAGGAGATATAAAGACAGATTATAGTTTCGGTGTCATCATCGTTTCTCTGAATACTAACTAAACCTATCTTAATGGTTTTTACCTCGCTAACTTGTATTGTGTGCAATATCTCAAGAGGTAATCTTTTTACAACTTGCGGACTTTATTGATAGAATATCATTTAAATAATAGGTTTGTTAAGCAGGTGTAGTGTACTACACTAGGGCTGGGCAATACCGACATTTTTGGTAGCCAGAGTATCGATTCCGAGTACTGGAATCGGTTAAGTATCTGCAGGTACTTGGTATCGATACCTCAAATTGATTCCTTGAACCTATACCTAGGTGTGATTTGTAGGTATAGATTTTTTTAGGTTGATTTCAATAATTATATTCAATAACATATCTACGGTATGAAATGTAGAATATTATGATACTTTGACTTTTTTATAACTATTATTCTTATTGTACGCGAATAATTACACCTATACCCTAATTCATTCATATTTGAGTCAATATATGTATATGAAAACTAGTTCCATAAATATTTGTCTAAAAATTATTTTTTACGAGACCGTAGTTTTTACCGTAGTTCGTTAGTATCGTATTGATATCGATACCTAGGTACTGATTGCTAGGTATCGATTTCAAGGCATCGATACCCAGATATCAATTTCAAGGTATCGATACCAATGTTATCCAAGCTATCGGTAAATCGATACCAGTAATGGTATAGAATACTGGACGATGTAGATATCGATACTTCGCCCAGCCCTATACCACACTAAAGTAGGTTACACTAAAAAATACCAACTTATACACCTAAAAGTTGAAGGAATGTAAGAAGTTTAACAAACGTAATTGTTTAATATGGTCTAGGTAACTTTCATATCAACATTTAAAAATGTCACGCAAAAGAATAATATATCAATTCAAATTGCTAATTGTAGTAGAAAAGGGCTAAAATGTTGGAAAATGTTATGATGGAGTGTATTGAAAATAATAGCGATGATAGTAGCACTACTACGAGCCGTATAACTAGTGATGAAAGGTTAACTGTACTTGCAGCCAGTACTCAAAAAAAAGAGAAATTTTAGACACATTTTAGAACAAGTCGAAATATTGTTGTCTACATAAAACAAACTACATCTTTATCCTGTATTAAATTCAATTTTGTATTTTGTTAACTAATACCGTCATAACCGAAAATATTCCACATCTATACTACACCATGTACTCCACCGCATGAGATGGTGAAATAGCTGCTACACTATTTGTCCTACACCACGATACGGACGATACCAAACAAGATTGTTTATGGTGTAAAAATATACTACACTAGTGTAATTAAGAGGCCCGACTACCAGCTGATCGTTCGAACCGTCGACAGAGACAAAATTTTAGAATGAGATAGAGAATTCGCAAACGTATACATTTGTTGGTGTTGGTTGCCGATATGCAAGGCGTATATATTGTAGTTTGAAACGAAGCTGCCATCTGTTGATTGACCTGGGAATGTTTGAATTAAATCATAAAATACCTATGAAGATATTTTGGAAGTTATAAAATCCCATAATTAAATTGAAGAAAAATGAAAACCAAAAATACAAATTTTATAAATTAAGTACATTTTACTACACAAGTAATAGAAAGACATAAGCAACTAATTATTTATCTTTTTTCTTATTCTATGCAAGAATATAACAAAGTAAAAAACTCTTATTTGTATGTATTTTTACTAATAAAATGTGACAAAGAATTGTACGATGTAAGAAGTAAATTTATCAAAAAGTTTCTGATACAGTTGAAAACTAAAGTTTAGCAAGTCAACTCATATGTGAGGCATAATAAAGAATGGAATAAAAACACGAAATTGTAAATAAGAATATGTTTATTGAATACATCTTTTATTGCTTTTACAAGCGACCTATTTTGTAATTACTCTAGCATTTATTGCAAAAACAGGAAAAGGTGGCAGCTCTGATCAAAGTAGAAATTGAAATATATAAACATAAGTCTGCATAAGTCTCTATTACGACTTTGACTTAAAAAGCTGTCAAATATTATGAATTACTAAATACTTGTGGGGCGAGCATAGTGTAAGAAAACAGAAATATAAATATCTGCTGTACAAATGAAGTAAATCATGCAAAAGAACATTATTACTTAAATGATTAATGAAGAAAAAGTGCATTATCATAGCACAAATTTGTTTATGATCAGCAGATGACATCGAAGTATTTATCATAATAATTAGAATAGGCAAACACAAGTTTATGTCATCAACAGATTGCTATAATTTAAGTTCCATTTGGTTATTTCATATGTTATCAGAAATATTTTTTTCCATCCCCAGAAATTTTCCAAAATAGTTCACTATGTATGTAAAATTCCTTGCAGTTTATGATGATGTTTGTTGGATCTGTATTTCTTCAGATTTTCTGAAAGAAAGATACATATAACAAAAAATATCAAAATATTACTTTTTAAAAGAAGTAATACGCTTAAGTTTTTCTTAACAATTCCTCACCATTTATACGAATTGTGTTTTCTGTTTGCTATTCCAATGGGCAGCTAATATGAAAACTATATTAAAATTTACCTATGGTTTTGTAGCAGATCCGTTGTATATTTGCTGAAAATAAATAAAATATGATTTTCACACATCAAACAGGTAAACTAACTTACAATTTTGACGTAAAAGAAAACTACATTGGTATGTATAGCAATGTAGACCTTTTTCTCCTCTACCTTCTCCACAACCGTTGTCCACAACCTTCACTGATAAACACTAATATACAGATTCACACGTTCACAAGAACAACTGTTACATTTCACATTTTTTAGTTACATTGGTTACATACATATTTTATGTTTTGTTACCAACTTAAATGTTAAAGCCAATCAAGGCGGTACATTTAAACTAAAATAAACCTGCAATAATATGCACGGAGGTGGTCACTTCATAACACTTTACTTCTGTTATTAATCTATTTAATCAACCTTACTTTACATAACTTCATAAATAAAATACATATATGTAATCATGGCACAATTGCCCCATAATTATCATACATAAAATATAATGTGTGATACCTGTAGCCGACTCTAAAACCCTAAAACAGCATAAGCGCGGGAGATTCAAAAATCTGAACTACATATTTAAAAATAAATTAAAAACTGTTCAAAATAGAATAAAATAAATAATTGTTTAAAACAAATTTTCATAAAAATAATACCGTCACGTAAATACCACTACAATGAATATGTATACTTGTAAGTACCAACACTCACAAACAAGGAGCATACGAATTGCAAATATCAAAACGAGAACATCAAATTATACGTTGATATGTTGATATAGATTATAGCCGGAAGGCTAGAAAGAAAAACTATGACAATATTGGGGAATTCCAAGAAATGTAGACTGCAAGTATATAGTGCAACTTGAATTTCAAATACAACGAATATCTATGAATTTATTAATTAACACGCTATAGGCAACTTATCAAGCTTCCGTGTTTAGTAATAAAACAATAATTTTTCCTTCAGGCGCCTCTAACTATTGAAGAATTTTTTTTTCTCTTGAGGGCGCCACCCATCAACGACTATTATCCTATTCATTAAAATTGCATATATCTTTCTAATTTATGTGATTTAATAATATTTTCATGCCTAAATGTATCTAACAATTCATCCTATACCGTTTTAAGCTGCAACTTTCATTATTTTTCCATTATTTCTCAAAACTGATTTTAAACTTCTTGTTTTACAGCATTGCCATATCTACATAATTCTATAGATAATTTGCTTATTTTTTTTTAGACTGTAATTTTAAAATTGGGCTTCATAGCCACATTTCTACAGATATTTTATAACTAGATATACAATTTTGTCTTTTAATATTCAATATTAACTTCACAGTTTCTTTTCCCGTTTGCCTTGATACGGGAATCGAGATTACGCCATTAATTTTTAGATTTAATTGCTGAAATTTACTATGAGCATTCAAAATACGTCTACACATGTGGCTATGAAGCCCGATTTTAAAATACGTTTTAAATAAATTATAAAAACATAATATTATGAAAAAATTTAACTGTGGCAACATCGCCAACTGTCAAACGGTAGTCGGGCCTCTTAAGTGTAATATAACAAACAAACCTAATATATCACGAGCGTTACTACAGAATACTGTAACCAAGATAGAAAACTGTATCTAAACCGGAAGAGAACTGTAACTGAAATTCTAGTTAAATCTATAGAGAACTGTAATTAAATTTTTAGAGAACTGTAATTGGATTTATAGAGAACTGTAACTAAAGTTTAACTAACTTAACCTCACTTTGTACTCAAGTATAATTTACATGTGTACACATGTGTGAAATTTTTCAGAATTTCTTATAAATTGACTAAAAAGCAATAAAATGGTGCGAAAAAAAATTGACAATCGAATTCGTGTGTTAATAGAAAATGGTGTTAAACTAGGTCATAGAACATTATTTCTAATAGTTGGAGATAAAGGAAAGGACCAGGTACAATTACTAAAAAGGTAAATGTTTCCGATTTGTAACAAATTTCCTATTTTGCAGGTAGTTATCTTACACCATATGCTTTCTAAAGCAGAAGTTAAAGCACGTCCCTCAGTGTTATGGTGTTACAAGAAAGAATTAGGTTTTAGCAGTCACCGCAAAAAACGTATGAAACATTTACAACATAAAATAAAAGCCGGAAAATTAAATGTTAATGAGGATGATCCATTTGAATTATTTTTATCTTCAACAAAGATCCGTTACTGCTATTACTCAGAAACACATAAGATTTTGGGTAATACCTATGGCATGTGCGTGTTACAAGATTTTGAAGCGATGACGCCTAATTTATTAGCAAGGACTATAGAAACTGTTGAAGGTGGAGGATTAGTTGTAATTTTATTGAAATCGTTAGCATCCTTGAAACAACTATACACAATGAGCATGGATGTTCATCAACGATTTAGGACAGAAGCTCATCAAGATGTCGTATGCAGATTCAATGAACGATTTTTATTATCTTTAGCCTCGTGTAAAAGATGTTTAGTTGTCGATGATCAGTTGTCGGTATTACCTATTTCATCGCATAATTTGCATGTAGATCCTGTTGATAGATCAGAGCTACCTGCAGAAAACCAAACAGAATTGAATGATCTACGAGAGCAACTGAAAGATACACAGCCAGTTGGAGTTTTAGTGAATTGCTGTAAGACATTAGATCAAGCAAAAGCTGTATTAAAATTTATTGAAGCAATATCGGAGAAAACCTTACGTTCAACTGTATCCTTAACTGCAAGTAGAGGTAGAGGAAAAAGTGCAGCTTTAGGCTTAGCCGTAGCTGCAGCTGTTGCTTTTGGATATTCTAACATATTTGTAACAAGTCCTAGCCCTGAGAATTTGAATACATTTTTCGAATTTGTTTTTAAAGGGTTTGATGCTCTCGAATATCAAGAACACATAGATTATGGGTTGATACAATCAACAAATCCAGATTTTAATAAAGCTATTATTCGCGTTAATATTTTCAGAGATCATAGACAAACTATACAGGTATCTGATTAAATTTAACCATAAATTTTATTGGGGTCATAATTAATTTCGTATTTTTAGTACATTCATCCTACTGATAGTAATAAGCTGGCACAAGCAGAGCTTGTAGTAATTGACGAAGCTGCTGCTATACCTCTGCCATATGTGAAAGGAATGTTAGGGCCTTACTTAGTATTTCTAGCATCGACTGTGAATGGTTACGAAGGTACAGGTAGATCTTTATCTTTGAAACTATTGCAGCAATTGAGAGTACAAGCTGTACCTGTTGGAGCCAATACAAATTTGGTGGCTAAGAAAGATAACAGTGCTGCAACAGGTCGGACGTTACATGAGGTAAAATTAATTTTAAAAAAATAATTAGAATTATTTTATGAAATTGCGTAGGTAACACTTGAGGAATCCATTCGTTATAAAAGTGAGGATGATGTCGAAGCATGGTTAACAAAATTGTTGTGCTTAGATGCGACATCCGTAGCTCCAATTCTCTCTGGGTGTCCACCCCCCGAAAGTTGTGACCTCTACTACATTAATCGTGATACATTATTTTGTTATCACAGAGCATCTGAAGAATTTCTACAAAGATTAGTTGCTCTCTATGTAGCTTCACATTACAAGGTAAATTAGAATGTTATTTGTTTTTGCATCTTTACAGTTGCAAAGTAAAAGCAAATAAATTACTTTTTGTGTAGCCTCTTTTATAATTAATAGCTCTCTAGAGATACATTACGTCAGAAATTGATTGTACAGACAATTTACTTAATTTTATGTCAATGCTTATTTGCACTTACTACATATTGTTTGCTAAATATGATGTAATAAACGACTTTTATTGTATTAAAGTTTGAATACAATGTAAAAAATGTGTTATAGAACACTCCCAATGATTTACAAATGATGTCAGATGCTCCAGCACATCATCTTTTCTGTTTATTGGGACCTATAAATCCCAACAGTAAAACATTACCAGAGATTTTGGTCGTCATACAAGTATGTTTAGAAGGAGAAATATCAAGAAATTCGGTCGTTGAAGGTTTTTCCAGAGGTAAACGAGCATCAGGTGATCTTATTCCGTGGACAATCGGCCAACAGTACCAAGATGCTGATTTTCCACGTCTTTGCGGAGCTAGAATAGTACGAATAGCTACACATCCAGATTACCAAAGCGTATGTATTTTAACTTTTTCCGCATACATATCTATAAAAAGTGATTCCTTCTTATTATGAATTGAATAGATGGGATACGGTAAACGAGCTCTTACTCTTTTAAAAGATTATTACGAATTTAAAATGACGAATTTGGATGAGGAGCAAGCTATTGTGCCTAATGAAATTGAAAATGTAGCTGATGAAGAATTAGGGTTGCTGGAAGAATGTATCGAGCCAAGAAAATCTTTGCCGCCGCTATTGTTAAAATTACAAGAAAGACAACCTGAGAAATTGGATTATGTTGGGGTATCGTTTGGTTTGACTGAACCGTTACTTAAATTTTGGTAGGTATAAAGCCTTTTAGATTATGTAGTGAAGAATAAGCGGTTTTAAATTTTAGGAAGCGAGCTGGATTTGTCCCAGTATATCTGAGACAAACTACAAATGACTTAACTGGGGAGCATTCTTGTATTATGTTGAATGTGTTAAACATGAATGATTCTGAAATTAAACAAGATAATTGGCTTACAGCTTATTGGACCGATTTTAGAAAGCGTTTCATATCTCTACTCTCCTATCAATTCAGTTCATTTACCCCATCATTATCATTAAGTATGTTAAATAATCAAAACAGTAAATTAACATCTAGACGTAAGTATTTTTTACAAATCGTTAATGAAAAAAAAAACATAAGAAAATTATTTTCAGGACTATCTCGTCAAGAATTAGATGTATATTTCTCAAGCTACGATATCAAACGATTAGAAATGTACAGTAATAATTTAGTAGATTACCATTTAATAGTTGATTTAATGCCTGCATTAGCTAGAATTTTCTTTTTAAATCAGATGGATGATGTGCACATGTCAGCAGTTCAATCAGTAAGTCATATTACTATGAGCACTTAATCATTTTCCTCGTTTTATTAACTTGACATTTTAGGCTATTTTATTAGGTATAGGTTTACAACATAAAACAGTTGATACATTAGCGTCAGAATTAGATTTACCCAGTTCGCAACTGTTGGGTCTATTTAACCGTTTAATGAGACGATCTGTACAATATCTAAATAGTATTTTAGAGGACGATGTAGAACAAACGTTAGCGGCACCGAAAGACGTTGTTATGGCTCCTGTAGCAAAGAGTATGAATCAAGAATTGGAAGAAGCTGCCCAGGTATGTATAAAGATCGTGTATGAAAACGTCGAGGAATGCCAGAATATAAAAACCAAAAAACAAAATATCTGCTGTGTGTGTTGTGTAGTGCCTTGCAATGTGCTACTTCCCACCCTGCCCACTAGAGGACATTGGGTTGGAATTAGTCCATTGTCGCAAGTTTTGCAATTCCAATTATTCAACAACACATTCATTGAACACTAAACACTTCCACCCACAGAATCCACCCTCCCTCCCCCCGCTCCCAAAAAAAAACTAGAAGCGCCTCTTTACCTATCTCTACCGTGCATGCGGGACGCTAATTTTACATCTACTAGACTACCGTCTTCTTCTGTGCGTATAGTATAGTAAGAAAGTGACCTTTTTAGAAGAGATTTTTAAACAGTTCTAGCGCATAGTACACTTGTTTCTACAGTTTTCTAAATTGATGACTCTTATTTGAAAGGCTGCTTCTGTTTTGCACATTCGCAATAGTGATGTAACAATTCTTAATGAGTAAATTATAAATAATTTTTTTTCTTTTTTATTTCAACACTTTACTAAATTGGCAATTTTATACGTACAAACGTAATACATATTTGTTATGCAGTTTTCTATATTTCGACGCAATTTTCAGGAATTACAAAAGAAGCAGAAGAAAGAATTGGAAAAACTAAAAAAGGAAAATTTAGAACACTTTGCTATTAAAGGATCCGAAGAGGAATGGACAAATGTATTAAGTAATAAGGGAAAGAAGAATTTAATTTCGGTTAAAAGGTACACTTAACAATCTTTAAAATAGTATTAATTAGATTAACGTAACTGCATCATTATATCCTACATTGCATTTAAATTAAACTGATCTTGTAAATGTTCAATATTTTAGTGAAACTAAATCTCCATCTTAATACTTACCTTTCGCAGGAAAGGTAAGCTTGTAAAATTGCACACCTTTAAAATTAATTGATTGTACATCTGTTACAGTGGCGAGAAGAGGATGAACGAGTACAAACAAGAAACAGTTGAAGGGCCACCGCAAATTAAAAAGAAAAAGAAAGGGAAAAAGAAGATGTCAATGTAAAATTAACTTTTATTGTTTTTTTTATGTATACAATATATAAAATCATTTTTGTAATACTTGTTTCATTCTACATAATGTAATTACTCGTCATAAAGATTTCGCTTTATTTCTTTGAACTTTGGTATCGTTAATATTGTTAAAGGCAAGTATTTTAGACTATTATTTCTATAATAATTACGTACTGTATATTTGAAAACTAGTATCATAGCATGCTAAACGTGTGCCGTTTGAAGAAATAGTAATGGTACCCTTATAAAATCCAGTCACAATCAAAGATTCTTCAAATATGCTACTTATTCTTGGAGGAATTGTGTACGTACCCTGAAAGTTACAATAAAAAAAAATCAAAATATAAATTTTCAATACATACTTTTTTAACTGGGCATCGGCAAGGTAGATTTTGAAAAACAGCTGGGCAGGTATCATTTGCAGGTGTTCCATACCTACAAATATCGCTGAAAGTGCATGAGCCCATATTATTTATGCAAGGCATTATTATCCACCAAATTATCTTCTTTTCCATGACTGTAGAAATCTGTAAAAAAGAAGATGAAGCTAGATAACACAAAAGAGAGTGGAGAGCAGAATGTTTTCCTCAAAAAGTTTTCTTAAAAATTTCAATAGAACATCCTGTATTAAACCTATTTTCATAAATAAATAAAACTCCGTAACCGCTTTGAAAAAAAATTTGCAAATAATTACTGAAATCGTCAGCATAATGTAAGGATTGATTTTACGCGTTTATGTATTGCAAACAATATACACTCTCCACATGAGTCACGTTGTTGTAGACTGTTTCTGTAGAAAAATGCATGAGAAATTTCATTATCCGTGCAACAACGCATATCTAATAATGCCACACCACGTTCTTGAATAAAAGTATAACAACCAGATTAACCTAACAGTCAGCTAAATAGGCATTATTGTTGTACTTTTGGCATTATAGAAACGAGTACGTTGAGTTTTGTTTTATTTATGCAAAAAAACCTAATTTGGAAAGTCCTTAATAGAAACTAGGAATAATATAGGGCCCAACACGGAGTCTTACGGAACACCCATATGACACTTTTTAATTTGTCAAAAATACAAACTTTTGACACATACTATAAAATATATATAGAAATAATATACAGAGTGACTGGTAATGAAACGGTCATACTTTACAGCGTGTTAGCAGAGATCATTTGCAATAGATACAGCCCAATTTGCCTTATTCAAAAGTCATCCGTTTTCGAGATATTGTGTTTTGTTTTTTTTTTCCGAAGTTCACTAGCTCTCGAACTCAAACTTAAAATTTACGAAAATAATGGAACTTTTTCTCAATTTGTCAGTTTGTCTGGCTAGAGGACATCTCAACACACATTATCTATTTGTGATAATTACGTTAAATACTTTGACAAAATAAAAAAAATTAAAACTTCCGCTTTTGATGAAACTATAGACACAATCGCAATAAAGTCGTCAATAAAGTATGCATATACACTGGTACCTCGTCTATATCAGCGGTTGCGAAACGTAAACATTCACTCATATCCTCTCAAGAGGGGTCCCCACTCTTATCCCGTTAGCGTAGATGAAACGCCGTGCTACGCGCTCTGATTGGCTCATGTGTGCACTATCGGGTGGTGGATGCCGAGCGGATATAAGTGAGTGCTATAGTGCGGCGATAAGTGAGGGTGGACATAAGTGAGCGCGGATATAGATGAGGTTCCAGTGTATTTGGGTTTATCACAATTTAATTCTATGAATAGGTTTGTGGTACTTCCAATTATAATATAAACATTGCGTGTTTAATAAATGAAATTTCGTCGATGCAGAATATTTCAAAACTTTCAAAAATAATTACCGAATTTTATTTTTTTAATTGAAAAAAAACCATTTCGTTTTTTAAATATAATATGAGATATTTAAAAATCATTGAAATATGTTATTGTAAATACAACAACGTTTACTCTCTTTCCTTCTTTCATATTTTTTGTTAAAAATGCAAGACATAAATTTATAACAGATAAATTAATTACCTTAATCGGTGGATATAAATCAATTGTCGTCATAAAAACGCCACTAACTATAGGCGATACTTCATTTCCTAGCGAAATAGTTACATTTTCTAAAGTAATTGGGTCATCTTCTGTATTTTCACATCTCGTTAATTCAAAATCTCTAATTTCGTATGCACCCTAAAAATGTTGAATAAATATACAAGAGAAAAGTATCATTATGACGATAACAACTTGCGATTCTAACTTTACGATGTTGAGCAACGATAAACAAATTATATATCTAAAGAACGCTTTCATCTTTACTATTGAATAGTTACAGTGCTAATGAATGAATATATTTTGATACATTCTACATGTTACAGCTACATAGTGAATGATGTCATTATTATTCAAGGGCACTGATATCTATATACGATAAACAAAGAAATCATCTATACGCAAGTGGAATAGAAAAGTTAAGATAAACGCATATTGAAGCGCGTGTAATTCCCAGTAAAGTAGAAGCAGAAATAAAGGTCACTAATATAGCCCGTGAAATAGGCACAAAAAAAATTGAGAAATAGCAAATAAGAATGATATCGTAACGATAAAATAGCAAAAGAAAAAATCTTTAACACATTACCACCATATACAGAGTACGCGGTGCGCTCAATTAATATGTATTTGCGAAACTATAACTAGCTTTCTGAAAGTTTGTGTACAGGAGTTTTTCAAAAGCTCGTTTCCGAAAAAATTTTTTGTTTTTTGATGTTTTATCTAAAACGATCTTTTCGGTGAATTCTAGGCAGAAACTAGAAAAGCCTTTACATAGTGTCAGAGTACCAGTTTGGTATGCAGTCAGCAATAAAGACATCGTTGGACCGTACTTTTTTGAGGAACGTGATCCTGTGGTTACCATCACTTCGGAACGGTGTTATTTATGATGCAAGACTTTTTTACACCACATCTCGAACAGTTAGATATGGGACGTGTCTCGTTCCAACCGGATGATGCCACGGTTCACACAGACCATATCAATGGCTGTTCTGAGGGAAATGTTCCCCGGCCGTTTGATCTCCAGGTTCGATGACATTACATAGTCGCGCTCGCTGGATTTAATTGCAAGTAATTATTTTCTTGGGGCTACCACAAAGCTAAATATTTACAAAAATGATCCTAACAGTATACAAATCTTAAAAGGAGCAATACGCCTGAAAGTAGATCGCATAACTGAAGAGATGCTTCAGAGCGTGACACAGAAGTTCAATATCCGGCTACAACAATGTATTGATAATGAAGGCCATCATTTGCAAGATTTTTGTTTAAAACTTGTAGAAATAAGCTTCAAATATTGCTTTTTTGAAATAATAACACAAATTTATTCAACCTTTTCTAGTTGCGTTTTTATTCATCATCAAAGTTAGAGATGTTTCTCTGTCCTACCTTGTAGAATGACGTTAAAGAAAATATCAGAAAACTTTGTAGTTCCCCTCGTATATTTAAGAACACTAATTTTGACGACTTCCACAAAAATTGGCTAACAGATTAAGAAAAAGTTATAGCGCGGATAATCTAATCCTATATATCTTTTTAAACTTTAACCTTCGTGCATCATATAAAGTTTGTAATTTCATCATATATTAGAGGGATTGCCAGTTGCATACGCGTTTTTGATTTGCTTTGATCTTAAAAATTAGCGGCTAGCTTGTAAAAAGTAAGGCAAGTGTCATGACACAACAGCTTTCGCTCGTAAATAGTTTATTTGTCATATTAAAAATAAATTATCTATTTTATAAATAAATACAAACGCATACGTATAAATATTAACAAAATATAACGAGGGATATATTCTATAAATTAAAAACAATTTTCTCTTTTCAAAAACAGCATCCTAGATATACTTTTGATTTGTTCTTATGGTTACAAGATTACATTTTAACACCTTTTTCTATATGATCGATTTCTGTAGAATCATCTTTCCTTATAATCTTAACATATTGTAATTTGTGCAAATCTGTAAACAAAATATATTTTGCATAGCATATTGGCAATATTTTTCATTAAAAACTTACACAATAAATCGTAAAACGCAACAGACATTTTTAACTTATTCAAGGGTTCTTCCACAAGATCTTCAATTGTTAGGTACCTTAAGTTAAAGTCCCAGTTCCTTACGAGATTAATAATTTGTTGTTGTCTATAATATAATAATATATAACATCAAACTGCGTAAATTTACATTGCTTCAGAAATATGTTGCAATATCATCTAAGATCAAATCTGAGCTGTCTTACAAATTTCGCGCATCAGATCATACAGCTTATTTCTGGAGCATTATGTACGATTACAACTAACAAACACATACCACACATCTGTTTACTTCATACCTTTGAATAAATTTCAATGCTTTCTCTTTTCTCACCGCGGCTTCCCTTCAAAAATAAAATATAATTTTTTATTCTGTAAATCAAGGTTGTATGGTGTAACTTACGGAATTGTATCAACCACAATACGCCCATAAGCTGTTTTTGCTGCTGGTGGGAGATCTTCAATAATGGTTTCCCTAAGGTTCGAATTATAAAAAAAGTATTAGTATTAAAACTATATATAATTTTACTATAATTGGGATAATTCTTAAAGCATACTTACAAAATCGTAGAAGGCCTGTAAAAAGCGAACAGTACATATTACGAAAAAATCAAAAAATAATGCTATTAAATGACTTACCTCTCTGTTACCCCCTCTATTACCGATACTGTATCATGTGTAGTTAACGGAATTGCAGTGCGAGTAGTTACCGGGGTTACATCTATATCACTGGCAGCGGCAGGTGAAATTTTCGGAATTTCTACTTCAGGTAATGAACTTCTACACAGACAAAAACAAAGATCAAATGAGAGAAAAGATGCATGATGACGAGAATATTATGTACTTTTTTCCAGATAACTGTTTTCTTTGTCTTGTCATTCTAATTTCATCATCTGGCCTCTTTTGTACATCTTGTGGGCTAATTCCTTGTTGACTCTGCTTACCAGCAATTGGAGTATCCCCTGTTACTCGTCTTACCGTTACGCGACTGTCAGTTCCTCTTGAATCTGTTGGCCTGTAGGATATAACAAAATTTGTAAAATGATGTGACTGTGTTTATCATTTAAGCATTCATACTGCAGTTCTTCCGCAAGTTCGGCTGAAGGACCTCTTCCTGTTAGAGCTGCAAAGAAGTCCTGGAATTCTTTTAATAAGGTCTTATACGTTTGTGGATCGATGTCATATGTTCGTGCTGTCCACATATCATAATCGGTATCCTACATATAAAAACATTATTATTATTAGACTCCAATGCAGTGCGGTGGGCAAAGTAGAAGGATGACAAGGGAACTCAAGCGTCCGTATCAAAGCACACTTGTTCAGTATTATTCAACTGGTCGTTGTGAGTGCTTATCAGTACACATATACTTATATAATGTCGTATTAGGTACGTTTTGGAAACGGCGTAGTTCGAAGGAACTAGAACATATAATAAAGAGTATGCCGGATTTAGAATACGAAGGTGTTAGAATTAAATGTGTAAGGTGCGACAACTATTTTACGTGTACCAAGAGGTACAATCTGTGGCAAACGTTACAGCGAACAATTAACATTTCGTATTTGTCTTATTCTATGCAATCTACCGTTCGCTTTACTAGCTTAAGTATCATTTCTTTCCTTCTGGAGCAAGTATTCATATTCTATATTACCAAGTCGGACATCGATAAGAAACGTTATGCCATCCGCTCGTGACTTTGTTGAAAGAAGAATTAAAACAGAATTGAACAAAATATAAAAAATTGTGGTGTTGTGGGTACGAAACAACCCATCGGCAAAAAAATTCTGTGGTGAATGTGATGGTATGTACAATGGAAGAATTTGAACGGTCACCCTCTATCTTACTAGTTTCCAAAAATGTTGCAAAGTGTACTAGCGACGAAATTTTAAGTGGTGTTGAGCGCATTGAACAAATGTTAAGTTTTAACAAATCAACTTTTAATGTTTGTGAGTGACGATGCCGCTAATATGCTTTCCTTATGTAGATCTCTTAAAGAAGAGAGTTGCAATCTGTTACATGTAACACATAAAATCCATGCTTTAAACCTATTGTGGCGCAATTAATACCTAAATTTTATCCACGAGTAAATGCTTTCATACATATAAAGCAATTTTTCCCAAACGCCAATTGGCGTTTCGGGAAAAAAAATTACATTATATGTACTTACATACGCCAAGAAAATAAATACACTTCGGTGTCAAAAATGCTTTAATAGCTCATACAAAGGCAGTGTTTCTAAAGTTCCAAAAACGTACAAAAAAATTCACGAACTGTGTTCCAAAGTGCCTGAACCAAACAGCCGATTACTACGCGTTGGGGAACATGGGTAGAGACTGCGTTTTACTACTGCGACCATTTTGATGATCCGAGATACCCCGAAGCTATCAAGAAAAGCCAGAAAATGTTTCAATATAGTCGGGTAAAGAGCAAGTTAGACATTATTTGCTAGACTAGCAGAGGAAATTGAAAAACTACAAAATGATTCGCTGTCGTTTGTGGATACTGTTAAAATTGTGGATAATGTTCACTGACTCCTAAGTGCAGCGGAAGGCAAAAAAAGTGTATAATACGAAAATTTGAAACTGTTATTGACAAGGATTCAGATTTTCTCATACTAAGACAAATTTGTGAAGGTGCGTTTAAAGGTCCATTAAGTTGTCACAAGGATTACTTTAAATTTGCACGAGTGTGTAAATGTTACTGAACGCTCGCCTTGATATGGCTGCGTGGCCCCTCCACCTTGTTCCCCGCACTGCACTGAAATTTCTTCCGCTTTGCCGAGCTTATTTATTAGATTACACTTACAGGGTGGGGTATTAGTGCAAAATCCAATTACTCCTGTATTATAAGTGAAATTGAGAAAATGTTATTTTAAAAGTTGAAACACACTGGGATATTTTTACTAAAAATTTTAACTATTCTGTCAAATAAAGACAGGGTAAACTAAACTTTTTATTTTAAATGAAACACACTGTATTTTTTACTATTTACTATTTGCTATGTTATTCAGTTTACTTTAGAAGATATCGGAAGTTTTGCATGAATTTAAAGTTGGCGCCGTCTACCGTACTACGACTTCCACATAAAATAATTCATTTGCGCTAGAAACATTTCTAATGCAATCTCCTTTCATCAGAAATTATTTATTTATCGGCGTTTTCAATATTTATATACAGGGCGAGTCATAACTCGGAATGTTTATTTTCTCACCTATTTCAAATGGAACACCCTGTATTTTATTATTGTAGTAAACTCCTCTCTTCACGAACTTTATTATTTATTAAACATTCCCTCTAGGTAAATGCGATAGTTTTTGAGTTATTTGTGTTAGTAACGTTAAGGGCGTTCCATTTAAAATAAAGTAAGTTTAGTTTTCCCTATTTTTATTTGACACCCTGTATAGTTAAAAATATTTTTAGGATATAGCCCCCCATGCCCTTCAACTTTTCTCTTAATAACATTTTCTCATTTCTCTTATAATGTAGGAGTAATTGGACTTTCTTGCACTGATGCCCCACTCTGTATGTTATGTTATATTGAACTCACCTCGCATCTTACTTGGATTTTTTTAAGCCTGGTGTTAACTTTAAGTAATAATTTAGGATGGAGAGTTCTTATCTATAAATATACAAATAGCTCAGTGTTTGTGCAGTGACAAAGGCAATTTATATGTATATTACCTCAGGTGCCAACTCAGGCTCTAATGCTCTTATTAATCGTTTTCTTTTTGCAGGTGATTCAGCAACTGCACGAGGAGTCCTAAACAAACAATTAATGAAATATAGTAAAAATAAAATCACAAATATAAAGCAGATTGAATAATATTCAAATACCTTTTTGTCTGCGGAGTTGTTTGTAGTTCTTCTTCAGTTTGCGTTACCTTTCTGGTAGCCCCCTCTTAGGGGTCCTAAATTAAAAATTTTAAATAATTAAGCAAAACATTGAAGATAAAAAATAGAATTTGCAATGTTTGTTACTGTGGTAGTTCCTCGATTTGTTCTTGAGGGCGTTCCACTACTTGTTCTTTCTCTTGAAGTTGCTCTGCTGCTTGTCCCTGCTCTCGAGTTGGCTCTTCAATTGCCAATTGTATTGGAAGCTGTTCCTTCTCTAATTGCACTTCTTGACTTGGTTCAATCTCCGTTTGTGATCTAACCTGAGGCATATCCCTGAAATTAAAACAATAAAATATTATATTGAGTTAAAATTTTATTACGTAGTTACTTTTGCCAGCTTCGTTCGAACTCCATCCTTTCTTTCAGCGTAAGCCTTTCATCTCCGAAGAAATTCTAGAAATTAATATACGTATTATACAAATTATTAAAATAGTATTAAAGATAATTTTTACATCTTCGTCTTGTGCTACAGCTCTTGAAGGCATCTCTTCCCGTAATGTAATTGAATCGATAAGAGTTGTAGGTTGTTGACGTAAAGCTGCTTCAACATCTTGATCAGTAATATTGAGCTCGTTAATATTATCGACTGCTTCAGTTCGAACAGGTTGCTGCAGTTCTATCTCGACAGAAGGAACATTCCTAGTTTTAATTTTCTTCTGTACTCTCTTTTTTTGGAGCTGTTAAAAATTGATAATTTAATTTAATTTTTAAAATATAGCATGAATAAAGTAAAAATACTCACATCCAACTGGTTGTGGTTTGCTAAAATAGAAAAGAAAAATGTCAGTTTTAAGAGAATTTAAAATTAAAATAAACTTACAGAAATAAAGTCGTAGGTAGAGTCAAACACTGGAAAAGATGATCTAAAATTTGATAAAAACAAGTAAGTTTTTTTCAATATTCAAAAAAAAACAAAATACATACGTTGTAGTATACGCGTTTGCTGAAAAAGAATTTTTATAACGCCGTTTGCCAATCTAGCTGATAAAGATAATGATAAACGTTCCCTGGGTTTTTGCGATTGATTTATGCACATCGAGGAAATTTCGGCACTAAAAGGAAAAATAAATAATTTAATTATTTTCGCTAGAAAAATTTATTTTACCATATGTGCGCGACATCAACGTTTAAAATTTGCTTTTTCGACAATTTAGTAATTCCTCGCGTTGCCGCTATCCATATTACCGCAAATTTCCCATTACTTTGGGGACATAACAAAGCGATATCAAAAAACATCTTTTCCGCAAAATAAATAAATATACTTAAGACAAATAAAATTAAAATAGAAGTAAGAATATTTTTTGGTGTTGTTAAATCGAGTTTTCAATACTACAAGGAGGATGAAAATTAAAATATTGAGTAAAGAGCGCGAATCTCTACCAGAACCAAGCCGATTAAAAAATACGCTCCAAATTTTTAACTACTTCTATATATAGATTAAAACAATTGCTAACGATGATCGTTGCAAAATCTGAAAATAGTTTATTATTTAAAATTTGTATTGTGAAATGATAATAAACTTACTATTTTTATTATAATATATTTTTTAATTTGTCCTAAAAGTGAGATTTCGTTTAAATTCTCGCTAGTTTCGAATTTTAAATCCGGTTCCTTGTGGAGGGGATGAAATAGGAAAATGGCGCTAAATTTAAAATTGAAATTATGAATATTTTTCAGAAAATAGGAACAATATTTATTGTTTAATAATAATTTATATATAGTTATAATTTAAATAGATTATAAATATTATTAAAAACAAAAACCATTTTTAGTTTTTAACTGATTTGCTTTTATAACTGACGTTAGATATTTTGACATGTCTGAAACCGTTGAAAATAAATAAGCGGTTTTTAGTTGATTAGATTTTTTAGTCACTTTCTAGCACAGCCTTGTAGCCAGCCATAATTTTAATTCATGATGTTGCACTTTTTCTTCTATGTTAAAAAATAATCTATGTAAATAAGGCTGTCCCGTTTTTACGCCAAATATGATCATTGGACGTCATGCTATCATTGTTTACATTATCTGGCAGTACTTGCGACTTTCTATTGCCAATAGTTATAATTTGCGAGATATTTCTAAAAACTTTAATATAGTGCATACTTTTGGAGCGATTCAGACTATGAAAGCCCGCGATATCAATAAACTAAATGAAGTTCTTGTCTTGTATCTTTCTCTAAAATGTTGAAATCTGTAGGTATAACAGTTAGAAGTAGAAAATTATTATAAAAATCATCTGTATAATAGAACAGCGATGATGAATAAGTCATTGCAGCAAGAAGAAACCTAGATTTCAGTGTTCTCTAATTATACATGCGGTTGATACTTCGGTTGAACAAAAAATCACTATCCCACAAAACACTAAACATTAAATACAATAAAGCCGATGCATTTCAACTGCAAAGCTGTCATTATTATTACTACTGCGAGCATTATTCCCCAAATAGCACCGGACGTCCACTGGACATCCATCGGATAACCACTGGACGTCCATGTGCTATCTGGGTCTCGTTATGGTAATGATAGCTTTGCAATAGAAACATACTTGAGTTTTGTGTTGAAGGTTTGATGTTTTGTGGGTGGAATAGTGTATTTTATATAATGCATATATTTTTCTACAAGCACCAATTAATATAAGTAATATTTTTATTTTAAAAAGATAGCGTCTATGTCAGGAATCGAACCATGATAGTTCGAAACCTATTAATTTCATGCATGTGTGTGTATAGGCAACAATTTTAACAACAAAGTGTTTGTCGGCGTAATCATAACCCAGATAGCACAAAAATGTCCAATGAACGTCCAATGTGGGTCATGTAAAGACCTATCGGACGTCCATATATGGTCCAATTAAGAGTCAGTGTACGGCTACGGCCAATGGACGTAATATGGACACACATTTGGCACAACTTTGTAGGTCCATCAGAAGTCCGTATTTGTACGTCCATTGACAGTATATGTATTTGTACATCCATTGGCAACATACCGGGTTCTTTTTTTATCATTACACATACACTTTTCCTATGTGTAATAGTCAATGCATTATAGCTGCAGAGTAGGCAACCAGTTATACCGTCGTATTTTGACAAGCGAGAACCATGAGCATATTTGTACGTCCATCGACAATCCGCATTACTACACGTCGATTGAAAGTTTAAAAGGGCTCCCGCAAAAGTTGCTTATCTGCTGCTAGATTTTACAAATACATTGTGGAATACAGCATTAGTTACTTCAGTTTTGTTACATAACTAATAATTCTCACTTTTCTTTTATTTGTTTTATTTTTTTCTACTTCTTCCAACTATTTTTTCAAATAGGTATGCTTTTTCCAAAAGGACTTTTCTTCCAATAATACTTCTCTATAAACTATGTCTAGTCTGACATGATTGTCAATCAATATTATTTTTAAGTGCTGCCCATAAATAAACTCCCGAACCACATAAAATTCGTATTTTTCCTTAGTAAAGAAACACCAATAGCAATATTTGTAATAATAATTCGTATAATGCTAATATACTATAATAGTAGATACATTTAAATTAGATACCCTTTGATCTTTAGGGAACCTTAAATGGACGTCCATGCGAACTTATTTCGGAACTAAACCGTACGTCCACAGGACAATGTGTACTATATGGGAATATAATGTATTTTTCTACAACCTCTATAAACAATATTATAACGTAGTTTCATGGTCTGATTCGACATAGACGCTATATTTTAGCGTCTGTTTATGTTTCACTTCTACATCTTACGATGTAATTTCGATAAAATTATGTTGGATCGTTTGCTTGCATAGGCGAGTCATCGTTACTTTTTTTCAGATAATACTATCTGCACATATAAGTGATGAAAAATAAGTTAACAATATTGTTGGTTTAGCAATGTGGTATTGTTCTGACGCTCCATAGTAAGCTTCTAAATAATAAGATCCAATAACTTTCTTGTAGACCAAATTGCGCACCAGGACTGACATTTTCTCAGAAAATCAGGCATAATTGTAACAAACTGTAATATTTTATTAAGATATGCATGGTGGCATAAACGGTTTTGCAAAACTGTAGATGAGACTGGTTTACTAATTGAATGTTATATAGAAACAAATGCAAATATTTATGAAGTTTTCAGCGCAACATCATTTGATATAATTCTAGTTTAAGGTAGTGCAGTATCTGTTTTCAGACTTTATCATATTTTCCTTAAAACCATTTTCCCCCCATTTTCTTAACCACGTCGTTAAGTGAGCGAATCGCTTTTGTGGATAATGTGTTTAACAAATAATAAGTCGACCATTATAATAATGATAAAGTTACAAGTATTACATATTTATCTTTATTTAACAAGATGATCAGTGTTTCGTTTATCAGATAGGTGAAAAAGACACAGATTGAATGCTATAATTATTTTTTATGTTTATACATCATATTTTAAAAGAGTATACAATAATCTTACAACTAGAACATACTATCAAAATTAGAATCGTCAAATGGAACTTGTGGATTATTACCACCACCTTGCATCTGTTGACCCATCGATGGTCTAGGACCACTGCAGATTTGTTGCATACCCATCAACTGCTGACGATATTGCGGTTGCTGAAAATAAAGTTTTCAGCTAATGTGTTTCTAATAAATTTTATTTCACTATAGTACCTGTTGCAACAAATGCCTTAATTGGTTATTGGCCATGACAGGTCTCATCATTCTTGACGAGTTAACATTTCCACCTTGTGGATTACCTTGATTTGCCATTCTTTGTTGCTAAAACACAAAGAAAATACACAAATTGACATAAATTGAATAATAATTTACCGCTGTACGTACATCTAAGATTTTATATTGCATCTCAGTTTGTTGAGCGATTTGAAGGGCTTCTTGTAACTGAGACGTTTTCATATGGCTTATTCTTTCTAACTGATTCTTGTATTGTTGCTCTTGTTGTTGGGCGGCTTCCAATGTTTGTTTCAATTGATTGATTTTTTCCAAGTTCTGTTGTCTTTCGACTTGCAACTGATTCTCGAATGGTGCTCGTTGAACTGGAGCACCCAGCATGCCACCGGCCATGGTATTAGTATTGCCAGCACCTGGCTGATTTAACTGACCACCACCTTGTGGCATGCCCTGTAAATAAAACTTCAAATAATTTTTTTTAGAATTATAATAGCTGCAAAATTGCTATAGAGCAAGTATGCAGAAAATAATTATTCTTATTAAAAAAATTCTTTTTACAGATTCTTACAGGCATTCTAATTCTCGGCTGCATGGCACCAGCCGGAACAGTTTGCCCTAAGACACCCATGTTTCCTCCACCTTGTCCGGTGGAAGGAACAACATTTTGCGTAATTTGACCGCCGCCCATTGTCATAGCATTTGTTTGTGAAATCATCAAGCCCTGCTGCGTTGACTGAGATGTTGAAGTATTAGGGCCTTGCATCTGATTTGGTGTTGCGTTCATAGGTACATTTCCGCCACCTTGAGGATTCAAATTAGGTCCAGCAGTCTGTAAGAATTGATAAAAAAAATTAAATGAAAGAAAGAGAGAGAGAGAGAGAGAAATACTTACGGGTCTTGGCATCTGTATATTCTTTTGTTGTTGTATCACTTTACGTAGCCTATCTACGAATGCTACTTGATCATTTGGTATAAAGCCCAAGTATGCTCGTTTTTCCGTAGTATACAATAGTATAAGGACTTTTATGTCACACGCTGCATTATTAGCTGGACTTGAGAAATGGACACAACCAGCCTACAAAGACAGTTTTCATTTTCTTTAGATATATACACAGATTTAAATACGACCCAGAATTCTATTGTTGCTAAAGTGATTTATATTTGTGTGAACAAGAGATGAGTATGCCTGGCTATTAGGAATGAATAAGAACACATACTATTGGTTTAGTGAAACGATAATTTTTTATAGTAAAATGTTTCAGGGCAACCTTATAGGAAGAAGTATAAATATTATTATATTATAAATTATATTAAAATATAATTTATATAAAAATATAACATTACCCAAACTGAGGTAGAAATATATTTCCATGAGTATAGCTAAAATTCTGAATTTAATATATGTCGTATTTAAATAAATTTTTTTAAAATATTTTTCTTAATCAGAAACACTTACAAATCCGGTGCTCATAACTTTAGTAAGAGATTCCAGAGCTTCGCAATTCTGTGGATGAAATAGTACCGATTTCGAATTCTTGAGATAAGCGCCACCTATGTTTCCGATTAATTGTTTCGGCATAAGCTGCATTAATAATTTTGGAGGCCAGCCATCTGCTTTTCTGAAAAACAAATACAACTTATCTGTGAAAAACATAACGTCTAAAACGAAACTTAAATATTCATTATAATGAAGTGCTTATTGGTAAAACGTTTTGTGTTATAATTAGACCTGGGATTTACTTAGTCTGCGCAGTACGTAGTAACATGACTTTTCAGTCCGATATTGATTTAAAGTCAAGAATAAGAATTATGTGTATTTTTTACTCGATAACTCAAACAGAAAATTTGGCACCACCTTTAAAAAGTTAAATTTTCTACGAATCCTCTAACTACGTACGAGTTTAACCGTTTGGAGTGCTCTTTTTGGAACATAAAGATAGTAATGAAGAAGTTTGGTTTCTGGGCTACTTAAGTGGATGTGTATGCTTTATTGGTTATTAATAAATGGAAAACAATATTATTCATGTGTTATTAAAATGTACTTTAAAAACCTTATCCATTAATGAAAAATTTGAAACTGAAAACTCTTAGAAAAACGATAATAATACGTATTTTTACTAATTTTTTGCGTTTTGCTACAAGACGTGCGTCAGCCATATTTGTCTTGAAGTCGAACTCGAGCGTTTCTTGTAATCTGGTGTACCTATGCCAACCACTGACCAACCTACAGCAAACAACTGAATTGTAACTGGGAAATATTGTGTTGTGAAAAGACGTCATCAGTGGTTAATGAAAAATTTTGTGGTATAGAACAGCTGAAAAGTAATTCAAAATGGGAAATATTGTGTTCAAAATGGGAGTTCAGGAGGATAAAAAATGTAAACAAAGCAGTTTTGGATCAGCTCAAATCGTGACAGTTAAAGCCCTTGCCTATTTCAACAACTGGGACGACCTAATTTCAAGACAAGCATAGGTAAAAGCGAGTACTGATGCTGTACCTTTGCAAAGTGGACTCATTTTTGAGTTGTAAGGCTAAATTTAAGCATTTTCTGTTTCATATATGATTTGAAATGCTAAAATATCGAAATGGTTCGAAGAAATATTTAGTGGAGAAGAAACTGCACCAAGTAATGATGAAGATCATGACGAAAAAGAAAAAAATATTATTTAAAAACGTGAACACACGACTTTGTGTCTGAATAAAAAGTCACCGAATCAGGAACCGATTTCGATTCGTATGATGACAACGAAATTAATCAGAATGTGTATGTAGAAGACAAGACATCTAAACGGAAGAAGATAGAAACTAAGAAACAGGTTCGTAGGTTATCTCCGCATGACCTTAAATAGAAGCTTAAGATTTGATAATGTTGGAAGCGGAGATAGAAGAAAATGCACAGGCAAGCTAGCTCCCATAAAAGAACTATTTAAAATGCCCGTCACATCATTCCAGAATAATTTAATTCGTTCTAAATATTTCATCATCGACGAGGAATTATTGGCATTCAGAGGTAACATCGTTACCTGTGACGTCATCAATTGTTCGCGAAAATTAAGTAATTACATGTAACATCGTTAGATGGATACTTCCCGAAAAAAGGCTTAATGCTAATATTTAATAGTAGCGTTCTATGCAAACTTAATAGCAATCGTATTTCATTAACAACCGCACATTTTTAGTACTAAAACCGAAGTAATATATAAAATAATTACATACAATTCCAATTCTCCATCCTTCGATGGATTCGTCGATACGTGACAGGGTACTTGTTTAGTAATCTTCTGTGGGTCATTCGGATTTTTAGGTTTCTCCATCCATTCCAATAATCCGTGCCATATATTTTGCGGATTAGATAATTGCTGATTCTGTTGTGTGGGTGCCTTGAATAAAATATATCATTATAAACCTACACAAAATAGTATATCGAAACGCAACTACCTGAGCCTGAGATGTTATAGCCTGGTTAACAGATGTCACTTGTGACGTACTGGTAGGTTGTTGCATATTCTGCGTATTTTGCGGCATTGATGTTTGAACATTCGCTTGCTGCTGTGTGATTAAATTGATACGTAACTGTTGCTGTTGTTGTTGCTGCTGCTGCTGCTGTTGTTGCTGCTGTTGAGCGCTAATTGGAGAATTAGCTCCTACTGCAGTGAGATAGTAACTCTAAGAGATTGAAAATTGTTAATAATTTTAAACATACGTGGACCAAACTGATTTACGCCTGCAGCTTGCATTGAAGAAGGTGGCTGCGTCAGTTGAGCTATGAGAGTGCTATTCTGCGTTGTAGCAGCTTGTTGTGGTGGCATATACGGCGGTCTTTGCGGCATTACACCCCATCTGGGTTGGTTACGAGCTGGTATACCTAAAATCAAAAAGACGATCATTTTTAGCTACATTTAGTATTGTCAAAAAATATTTACCTGGAGTGGGTTGATGGTAACTTGGTGGGGCAGGCAACTGTTGATTCGCAAATTGTGGATTCATTACACGTCCCTGATTAACCATTCCTCCTATCTGGTTCGCATGCGTAATACCCGGAAATTGACAAAGTTCTTAAAGAAAATCAAGATGTAACTTTGAACAATAGAATTTATGTAATAATCTGTCTACCTTGAGGATTCGTAACGTTCGCACGGAATACTTGATTTTGCATAGTTTGCAAGCCCGTTTGAACGGGATTGTTTGGTACAAGTAGATTTTGATTCGTCTGCGAAGTTGCAACTGTTATAGGACTGTCTGTGTCTACTTGTGGACTAGGTAAAGATGGCATGGAAGCTGTTGCGCTTAATTGATTTGGATTCGATGTAACTACACCTGGAGGAGGGCTCAACGGTCTCTCTTTTAAGCTGAAAATATCAGGAACGAGAATTCAATTTTAACAAGTGGAAAAACTTAACACAACTTATTTGATATTTGAGGTATTTAGAACTTTTTAAAACTAGGAAGGAAAAGTTGCAGTTGCATCTTAATTTTTTGCTGGTAGGGCTGTATCTTTCAGAGATATGGCAAGTAGATTTGATACAATAGTAATTAAAAAGCAATTGAAATTAAAAGAGCGTTTAATAAATAAGCCTCCACCTAATATAATAGGATGTCTTAATTGTACCTACGTTAGGATTTATGTCATCTACATACTCAGTTGGCATAGTATACTATAATAATTATATTATATACTATTTTTTGTTGCAAGCTGGTAATGTAATGTTAGTGTGGTATAGTATGATTTAACAGGCTACACTACATCACACCAACAGACCTAAAAATTGAGCAGAGAAACGGAGTAGGACAGTCCGAAGCTCGAATCTTGTCGGTGCAGCTTATGGTTTGCTAGATTAGTACTTCAAGGGTAGAGCTGCGCCGAATTGACAGCAAGCCGCCTCGACACTTTCCCCACACTCCGCTCTTCCCCTTCCCTTAAAGTGAATAAGTGCTTTAGGGAAAGGAGAACAGTGGAGTGTGGTAAAAATGTCGAGGCGGCCCGTTCTCGGTTCGGCGCAGTTCTACACCAGTTTCGCTACCATTCGCTGTTAGGACATAATTAATACCGCAACATTATTAGCGAGGAGGTAATACTGTAATACAGCAATGAAAACATTTACACCACAATTTAGACAGCAAGAACTGCAATGGATAGTTTGGATAAGATATACAGCTTGAGAAATTGCTGCAGCTGCACTTATTATAATAAAAAGTCTTTGATTCTTGTTTTAACGTTTGCAAAGAACGCTAATAGAAGCGGATATTATAAATTACATAAGTAATGATAAAAACAAAACTACCGAAGATGCAATAGTTCAAAATGCAGCTTTAGTTTTACACATCTACTATTCACGTTTATAACAAACTTAAAAAAAATAAATTGGCAAAAATCAATTAATGAATACGAAAAAAACAAAAAATTTCTGACTATAGGCTTTCAATTTGTTCAATTAAACAAGTACACTTTAATGTGGCAGCAACTGGATGGCGCTCCTGCGCACTTTCGTATTAACATAAATTCAAAATGAATTGCGTAAGCAATATCCTAACAAGATGTGAAGTTTCAGTTAGGCCAACATGCTCGAACTTAACGAATAGAGATTTCTTGTTTATGATGCATTTAACAAGAAATACGATTTTAGACGTTCAAAATGCCTTCAATACGGTTAGCTGGAACCTAATTTTACGGAACGTTGTGGTGAATTACATGGACGAGAGACGTATCCAAGTAACTAAACAAGATGTATTAAGACTTCAACCAGGCGCACTACAAGGCTTAGGACCGACGCTCTGGAATGTCTTATACAATGATGTTTTGGAGATTACAATGGAAGGAAGAGCGAGAACAATAGAGTTCGCTGATGACCTGAGACTTGCGGTGATGGTAGATAGTAAATCTGACTTAATAAGGATTACGAGCGAAAACCTTAGACGAATAGACAACTGGATGAAGCAAAACGAGCTTAAGCTGGCGCTATAAAAAACCGAAGCACTCATAATTACTAAAAAAGAAAAGGAGAGGGATTCGTAATGAACTACATATCCCTCAACAAGAACATTTTATAAGTATACTATCTCTATTCGTATAGAAATCGACAAGAATATAATCGCCTCGCCCTTTATACAGCTACCCCACCACCAAACTATAAACCTGCCTGTCCTAAGCAAAGTAAAATTAATTCTTGGGTACAGTGTGCAAAATTAAGTTCAATTACTATAGAAATATTTCATTTTCTCGGTTCAGCGAAAGCGAGACTAATCAATTAACCATTATAAAATTTAATTTAGACTGAAATAATATAATTCTAATTTAGTGAAATTGAATTAAATTTTACGTACTCAACATCCTCAGCACTAATATATTCATTTTTTACACTCGACATACTTGCTCTATGCCTAAGTTCTTTACAATTATCATTGTAAATTTTCGCAACAAGATCAACTTTTTCTGCTATCATCGTAGATAAAATGTTTATCATGACATTAATGAAATCTTCGCTTTGTACTACGGCCTTGATACACTCTTTAAACAGTACTTTACAATCCTCAATTTCTTCGCTCATGACCGGCATTTCTAACGCTTGAAGTATTTCGCTTTACTACACTGGAAAATCCCCTATATCTATTATTGATACATTGTTGATTTATCTGAGTTAATGATAAGTAAAGATAGCTAACTAGCAACAATGAGTCAATAAACCAAGATAAAGCAATCGTTATTCCCTTCTTAAATTATAAAAACACATTCATATTCATACTGATTTAACGTTATACTGAAACAAGTGTTATTGTAAATAAATATGAAACTAAAAAAAAATTGTTTATTTTATAGAGAGTATTTTGTCATCAGTCATACTACTGAACCTCCATAAATTTTGTTGCTAATTGATCTTACTACTACAGCTATCGAATTGTTTTCATAAAATTTTAATTTCTTTTAAAACTTCATTCAAAGAGTTGTAATTGATAAAAACATATTTTACCTAAATCCTCTAAGCAGCACAAGATGCCTTGGATCCTTTGCATAATTTTTGGTCTGTGAAATACCTAAATCTCCACCAGCCTTTTCAAAAAGTTTATACAGCGATGGAATTTTTCGTGGGGATATTATCGATAAATTAATACTTCTCTATATCAACATAAGACAAGCATTAGTAAGTCAAATCATTCACATATAAAACATTAATAAACATAACCAATTACCTCATCCAAAATTACGGCTAATTGTTCAGCAGTTTTACCCGAATACTGTTGTGACTCCATAACAGGTAAAAGATATGGCGGTGAATTACATATAAGAATGCAGTGCTTCTGAGTACTTGTATTAACATCTCGTTTTAATTTCAATTCCTCAAAACAATGTAAAGCGGTTGCCAAACCTTCTGCAATATGAGCATGTGATTCGCTTTTGCCACCAATTAATCTAGAAATAAACGGTATTATTTTGGAATTTCCTTTTTATAACATTACATACTCTAAACGTTCAAAAGCGGCTTTAAATTTTTCGAACTTGTAAAAGGTCCTACGGTATCTGTTAATGGATGTGGCAAGCAATCAGATGTTTGGTATATTACAATACCATATAAAGAATTTGCATTTTCCGATAAGTAAGGTGTTTCGTCTATATTACCTTGATTAAAATATCTAAAAATTAAACAAATTATTTTCATTCATAGCGAAATCACTTTTAAACCATAATTGAAATGAGTATATATTTCAGTAGTGAATTTATCATCAAAAAACGCAAGGTTACACCAATTATTACTGATGAAAATTGGTACCTCAAACATTTTCAATTATCCGTTCAATAGGTCATCATATATAAGCTGCATTCTAATATATCATACATATACATAATACAATTTATATTAAGAATATTAGAAAATGCTTACTCTAAAGCCGGAATGATGTAATTTAATTTTAAGTCATTTATATATGCACCGTTAATTGCAGTACTTTCCACGACAAAAATAATATCTGCCTGCATGCCATGATCGGCTGGACAAACAACCATCTTCTTTGATAACAAATATATTTGTTATTTGTATCTTTGTATGGTACGTGTATTTGTTTAAATGGTGTAATGTAACGTCAAACGTGGTCAAACATGTAGAATTGTTTACATTTTAACAATCTAAATAATGAAAATCTACAAATACGTATATTTTTCACAAAACTATGCACATAATTTTTATAGCCACAATAACGAGTTTTTTTTCTCACAAAAGAAGCAAAATGGGGCAGTAAAAACTATAAAAAAATAAGGAAATTTAAACAAATCTTCAAAACGTCAAGTATGTAGTAGTTTTGTTTCTTATAGACATCGGAAATGATCGGAACTAATCGGGTTGTTTAACGCATGCGTGCTAGTATGTATTCTGTTTGTTTTGTGTCGCTTCAGTTATGGCGCAAAATTTTGAATTGAATTTAGGACTAATTTTTTGTATATTATAACGATTAATTTGTGAACATGAATATATGAATAGATTTGATTTCATAATTCCTAAGAAGATATTGTCTCAATTTTGTGTAAGTTTTGAGTTTTTCCTTTTTTTTTGAGGACATTTTTCACAGATTGCATTTAAAAAATAAATTTTAAGTTGGTATTACTTCCGTATTGACATGATTAGTAGTTTTTTTTGAAAACAGCTGTGTTTGACGCTTAAATATTTTTGTCAAGATTGTAATCGTCACTTTATCTAAAATTTATATATTTTTTCACATATATATAATTGTTTTATGACAAATAGGAAAAATTATGGCGTCTGCTGTCACGGACAAAGTAAAGGAACGCCGAGCTCGTGTAAGTTAAATTTGTCTATTCAAAATATTTGTAAATAAGTGTGTATTTGTAGGTATTCTTAGAACCATTACCGCAAGATTTTTTACGTGTAGCAGTATCGGTGCAGCAACAACAGGAAGCTGCTGATAGACAGGCCGCATTAGCATTACATCAACAGTATCTCAGTGCCCAACCATGTGTTACGAATATTGTCGGCAGATTAAGCATCTGCGTTGCTCAAGCGAAACTTGCCAAGAATTATGGAATGGTTAGAATGGATCCTTATGCTAGAGTACGAGTTGGACACTGTGTATATGAAACGCATACAGATTCAAATGGTGGAAAGAATCCTAGATGGAACAAAGTCGTGCAGTGGTATAACACGAGAATTTAATAATCCGGAGTTGCATTTAATGTGAGATTTATTTTAAGTTTACTCCCTCAAGGTGTGAATATGATTTCAATAGAAATATACGATGAAAGATCTTTTACAATGGATGAACTGATAGCTTGGGCACAGATAAATATACCTCAACAAATTTTTTCTGGCGAAACACATGAAGATTGGTATCCGCTGAGTGGTAAACAAGGAGATGGTGTTGAAGGAATGATCAATTTAGTACTTAGTTATAATGTAAGTGTCTTTATTTTAAAACATTATCTAAATAGGAATTTACTTCTGAATTTTGTTTATGTTTAGAATACCGCGTGAATGTTTCAAGTGCTTATTGATGAATCATTATGATTTATGAGTAATGTTAGTACTATTTACGCCAAACAAATATCCTACACACTTATTACAAGTAGTGTATATATGTTTTTTTTATCACAAAGATGAGAGGTTTGTAAGTATTAGTTCCCATATAACTTTATGATTGTTTGTTTTTAAGATAATGTGTTATCAGTTGAACAAATCACTTTGTAGATTTGCAAAATGATTAATGAGTTAAATTGCATACATATTAAAAATTTTTAAGGTGCGCAGCATTGTTTTACTTCATCAGCAGTAGATACATATGAACAGTATTTAATGTAAAATTTTTAATTTTGTCTAATCCTATTATTGTGGTAAAACATTATTATAAATTTTAAAATATTTTCACTACTAAAGAAGAAAGAAAATTAACGTATTTATATTGATTTTTTTTCTAATCAAAGCTTCGACTTTTCTGGGTTGCTGAAATCATAATACATGTTGATGATCAGAATAAATGCTTGATGCTTTGTGAGAACGATCACGTATATGTTCATGCATTAGTCACAGCGCTGAGTAGGTGTTGTGTACGGAAATTTTGTTGCTGTAAAATTATGTAAGCTTGAGAGAGAACTTATGTATGTAAACAAAAAAGAGATGGAGCGGACTGCAAGGTAATATTTAACATATAAGTACTGTTGTACGAAGCGAATAGTGGAGGGGGCGGAGAAAGGTTCCCCGGGTTAAAATTCCTATTATCTCAGAAAATCACGAAATACAGTATTAGGAAGTAATGTCGTATTATTTTGGCTTTGAGAATGATCAACGAAAGCCTTTAATATTTATCGCAAATTCTTTGGACAGAGGAGGCAACTTTCCACAGCGACGGTTAAGTAAGTTTGCATCGTTATGGTTTGCCGAGAATCCCCACTACATGCTCGAAGTGCAAAATCAGGGACGCTAGAGTGTACATGTTTATTGCAGAGTATTAGGAGATACAATCATTGAACCCTGTTTATTTTATAAACTATTCACTGCTAATCTATTTTTGGAGTTTCTTCACAATGAGTTACAATCAATTAATGTCTGGCGATACTTGACTGAAATATATCCGAACCGATGGACAAGAAAGGAAAGCTTCTTTTGCTGGTTGACGACGTCTCTTGACTTGACTTGTCTACTTTTATTTGTGGGGCGTGAGTAAAAGAGCTTGTTTTTCGAACGAGACCAATGACAAGATAAGATAGGTTGAATAGTAATGGAATTATTAAACTTTAAATATTGACAAGTACTTCTTCCCTCTCCCTTATTTTGACAGATATGAAAAAAGAAAACTAGTTGGTGTTAAACAGGATCTCAGCTGATGATGTCAAAATAACAGCTCATTCTGCGATTTTCTAAGATAAGAGGAGTTATAGATTTGAATATACCAGCCATTTTTTTTTTCCCGCACTACCTAGGACATTCTTTCTGGGATACAGCCTGTGCAACATAAGTCATATCGAATTTTGCACTCACTTCAAGATATAAACGTTAATAGAACAATGATCATGGCCGATGATTTCATTTTCAGTGCAAAACTTTTGTAAAATAAGCTGTGAAAACTGTACACTTACAAGAAATATGCTATTATTCTGTGTGTCTTATTCCAAAAATAGATGTCAGTACGTTTACTTGAAGTGTTTTGTGTCATAAGTATGCAGTTGCTTCCGGGAGACTTCAGGGTAGTAATCTTGGCCCCTTATTATTTATTATCTTTATAACTTATTTGGTAGAGTGTGTTAAGTATTTGCAATGTTTATTATTGTTATAGCATATATATCAAACTATATTCGCGTCGATTAGGGAAGGTTTAAGATGTTTTTTTTAAGTATTTGTTCTACAAAACGTTACGCTTATACGCGTATAAATTAATGATAAAATAGACTGGCCTTCAGTTTTCAAGGAATATTAGCGTCAATTTTGGCCTTCTTGCCAACGTAAGCAGTCGGAAATAAAAATAGAACAAAAATATACCGGTGACATTGTTCGAAATGCTCGGGTAAAAGATTTTCTTACAATATTTAAATACACTGTGTTCAAGATAAGAATGAACTGCATGGTTGCGCATTTTAGTGATCTTTTACCTGGCATTTATTTAATTCAATTAAGTTGTTTAGTTTTTGAGATATTTAGGGAAACATGTTTTTTTAATTTTCGATTTTATTTTTTTCTGACTTTATTTTACAAGTTATCGAAAAATAAATAACAGTCCTTCATTGGCACTTTTATAGCTCTGCAAGACTGTATTTTTATATATTTTGTTCGATGTTTTTTTATATGGACAGCGAAAAAGTACGTACCTACTGTACCTATCTGATGGCATTTTTCGTTACGACTTCAACGATGTATCGCACATTATACATATGTTGGAAATTACTTTTTGGAAAAAAGAAGTAAATTTATTTATTTTTAGATTGTTTTATAGTAGGCCTGGTAATAATAACGCCCTATGACAGGTAGCAGAGGTTCGATATGCTAGCTGTCAGTGCGTTAATTTAGGCTAATTTAGGTACAAGTCAATATAAAATATTTTCTAAAAAAAAACATACAAACAGACTGTATAAACGTAAATATCATTTAAGCATATATAGGTATACCAAAAAAATAAAAATATTTTTTTTTATTTCAGCCACAACCTCCACTTCAACCTCTGTTGTATGCGGCGCCAAATGTGTCCGCGGGACAAATGCAAACTATGGCAATTTATCCAGCGCCACCTGTTGCTCCTGTGACAGTTCCAGTTCTTAGCGAGTCAGAATTAAAACAGGTAATATCGGTTGATTTGTTTTTTGTTTCTTTGATAATAATTTTGTAATTTCTTTAATCAAATTATTGTTCCAGATCGAAGAAATGTTTCCAAACATTGACAAGGAAGTGATAAAATCGGTATTTGAAGCAAACCGCGGAAATAAAGATGGCACGATTAATTCCCTGTTGCAGATGTGCGAATAACTACTGATACACATATTTATAAAAAAGTTTATATATGGAATTTAACTATAGTTGTTCTTCTTATAAGCTTATGCCATTTGTATCTATGTTTAAATAATATGATACTAGCTCCCCCAATTTTTATGTTGTTCTATTATTACATGAAGTATTATGTGCCAAAAAGCGCTTGAATTCATTTATCAACATATCTCTCAAAAAATCTTCACTCTATATAAATTGTTGTAATTTTAAAGATATAAAGTATAAGTGTTATAAAATAGCGATGGCTACCTGTACTATATATACCTTTAAATTTTCAACGCTAAACATCGTATGTATCTATATAGCATAACATATTGATTATATGTGATAATTGTTTTATGTAGCTCAATGATTCAGTGTAGCAATTTGTAGGATATTATGGGGATGTATTTTGGGAGATGTTTTAAAATCTGAAAAGTTCGTATCACGTTTCACGTTTAGTTTCGAGCTCATAAATATGCGAATTTTGAATTTTGAAACATTTCTCGAAAATAAATGGTAAATATTACATAATATATATAACACCAGAGCACTTTTTATTTTTTAAATATGAAATATGTACCTAATGAATATTATTTATATTTATGGGTGTGTAAATAAAGAAGCATTCTCATTTCTGATTTTCTTTATTCTTTATCTTGTCCTTTTACTCGTTCCCGTTGATAGTATCCAAAAATTTATAATAAAAAAAACTGATTTTTGCATTTATTTATACATTTATTTTATAAACTGTTTACATTGCACGTGTCAGTAGAATAGTATATTAATAGAAGTTCCTGGTTTATCTACCAAACTTTTCCCGCCCAAGCGTTGGGTCCTATGACAGGTCCAGAAATTATCGTTTTACTAACAGCTGGTGTTACTATAGCTCCTGGAACTATCCCTTGCGCAACTCCTGGTACTACTCCCGAGATGATACCTGGTACTCCCAAGCCAACGCCAATACCCCCAATCCCAGTCCTAATCCGTTTCTGGCAATAACTGTTCCACTTGGTCCAGCCAATACAGCCCCACCAATTCCAGGCGCTATAATACCAGGAGCAGCAATTGCAGGAGAGATCGCTACACGCGGTACTGCTATTCCTCCACTTACGATGCCTGGTGCAATTGCTGCACTTACAACGCCACCGGGTACGGGTCCAGCCGCTAAGGCCCCCGCATCTGCAACTCCTGAAACTATGCTTCCATCCGGGCCTGTTATTGTTGCTTGTGCAGTTGGACCTCTGACAACTGCGCCTAAAGTACCTGGACCGGCAAGTGCTGCCACACCAGCTGTTGGAACAATTGATGAATAGACTTGGCTAATTCCAAAAAGTACTAAGATTGCGGCCTAAAAATATTTTTATTATTTTAAAACAAATGTATATATTTATATAAACTTACAATGGATTTCATTTTGTTGTCTTAATGTTGTGTCTGTTTCTTGGGGTTATTCAGGTCTTAATGATGAAATTATACAAGTTGTGGTAGGTATTTATATGTTTGAATGTATATCACCGTAACCTTACTTAACAATCATGCTTTGTTTGGCTGATTTAAAATAGAAAACTAAAGTAGAAAAGAACGGAAGAAAGTGTGTATTACGAAGGCACATTTAAAAAAATACACGGGTGAATAGTGTTTATTTTTATGAGCTGTAGACATTTTTACGAAAAGGGTGTTCTAGATTATATTTTATGTAGCTGATGCAATAAGGAAACGAAGTTGAGTTAGTATGTGGGCATACACGTTACCTATATTATACATATAATGTTTATATTAGATATGTGTGAAAAAGATATAGAAATTCCTTCGTAGATTATTATTAGATATTAATTAAATCGTTTTATGAATTTAGTGCATTTTAATAGGGATAAAATATTATTGTGCAAGACAGATACAATATTTAAAGAAATAAACCATTAAAAACATATTTTTCTCTAAGTGCGAATTTAAATGTTTTTTATAATTTACAATACTATTTTCGACAAGAATATAATTTATAGCAACGCAAAAACTACTGTATATTCAATTTTTATCTAACCTTCAGTAAACAGTGTAAATGAGAGAAGTTAACAATTTAACAAAAGATAGGATATAGTAAAGTAACGGTAATGAAATTTATAATAAAAAAAAAAATAGGTACCTATCTAATGTAATTCTTGGTAGGTACTTAGCGATATTAATAGTACCATAGTTGTATTAATTGAATTTTGCAAGTATATTTGTGTTAAACTATATTCGCATAAAATCAAAAGTACAGTAATATACATAGATATTGTAATTATGATGTTGCTCTAACTACGCTGGTTTTTGTATAGGTCAGATTATATTATACATCTATTATCTTTTTTTTAGTACCTATCTAGAGCATGTAAATATAATTTTCTTTTAAGAAACATATACGTATATGTGTTTATTGTCGATTTGGTTAGCATACCGACCTCTTCAAGGAACGCTGTAAAGCTACATTAGATAACTATAATAAAGAAGAAGCAGCTTATGCTGAAAAATATTTTTATCATGTTCGTATCGATCATATGGACTGATTTTTTATTTTAATTCCTTATAAGGCACATTTCTCATTTTGGTTTTAATATGTAACATGAAAAATTCAGCACCTGCCGCAATTCAAATTGTAATTTGCGTTATCTTAACGGGGGTAGTAAATTACTAGATTCCAAAATTGCCAATGTTAATAATAGTCCACCGTGAATAGTCAATTAGTAATTAAGTAATTTTAATTTTTTTACAATTAGAATATTTCCATTTTATTCCTCTATTTGCGGCATGAGTATTGAATTTAATCCAGAATTGAAAATTTTAATTTGAACTGGTAGATTAGCAATTACTTTTTTTCTTAAATTATTTGAAGGACTCCTCCCACAAATGAACAGAAAATACGCCAGATTTGTGCAATAAATAGGTAATATAAATAAAGCAGGGCTCTTAAAATTATAAAATAATTGCAATACATTACCGTTATTTATGCGTAATATCTGGATGTCATTTGTAAGTATGTATACGTAAACGTACATCATAAGTTTATTTTATATACAGAGGGAGTTGTGAGGAATCGACCAAACTCTAGGAGTGTATTCTACAGGTGAAAATAATGTAAAAAAACTCAAATGTTGTTATCCGGTTTTTATTCGTTATCGAGTTATAGCGTAATTAAAAATAAACAAAATTTCAAACATTAAAGTTTTGGTATTCTATTGGTATTATCGTTCTTTATATTTCAAAAATACCGCGATTCATTTCTAAATATTTTCTACATCGTCTAGCAAGGGCGCGGGTTGCGTTCCTGATTGCGTCAGGTTGATGTTTGATCACAGCAAACAAAAAGTCGTCATCAGGACGTCAAATTTCGTATTTTGAAGACCAAAAGACGTCCTCAAGAAGAATGTACTTATGTCACATCCTCACGACGTCATTGTAAAACGTCTGTACACGTCTACGAGGACGTGTATACACGTCTGTGAGGACGTCTGTACACGTCTTTGAGGATGTCTATACACGTCCCCAAAGACGTTTGTATACGTCTCCAAAGACATCTATGCACGTCTTCGAAGACGTGTGTATTACGTTTACTTATCTTTTATTTCTGCAGATATAAATCCAAATTAGGCCAATAAAACAACAAATATTATATATCAATCATAGAGAGTATTTAAAAATATTTTTTGCATATTTTATGACAAGAAATAATAATTGGCTCAATTTCCGTGTATGGCAAGTGTGAAGCTAGGATCAATGTTTCAAACATTTCCTAACCTTACAGTTACATTGTTAGTAATATGAAACAAGTTGTATTTCATATAATTCAAGTTTGTTAATATGAAAAATTTTATTTTATCACATGGATTTATTAATGACAAAAAATCTTTCCGGTCAACGTTTTAAGCGATTTAGTCGGCAATTTAATAAATATTATTAATACACAACGTCTTAATGACGTTATACTTAGATTATTATAAAATTAGTCAAAAATGACCAGCACGGTGCGTCTTCAAGTCATCATATTTTGACGATGACTTATTTCGTCAAAAATGAACAATATACAACGTCCTGAAAACGTAATATTTTGACGATGACGTAGTTGGTCGAATATGACTAATATACGACGTCCTCAAGACGTGCCCGACGTCTCTCTGTTTGCTGGGATATTGTCAGTAGCATTCCTAATCTATTAAATTAGTGCATCACGAGAGTGTCCACTTTTACTTGATACACTTAATTTTTTAGCCAGCCCCTTAAACAATAATCAAGTGGCGTGAATTTTGGAGATCTAGAGGCCAACCAATGTGACAACATGACCAATCCAACTCCCTAGAAACCTTTCATCCAAATGTTTTTTCACCGCACGAGCGTATTGTGCAGGCACTCCATCGTGTTGGTAGAACATTTGGATTCTGTTGTTTATGGGAACATCCTCTAACTGTCCGTGCACTTCATTTTCTAAAAAATGTAAATAGGTGAGGCGATTCTTATGTAGCTTCATTCGTAAAAAGTATATGCGATACAGAACAAGGATTATCATTTATCCATCGGCAAAATTCCACACGTCTACGATAATCATAAGATATAGGAAACATTTTTTATGATGACAGCGCCCTCACTATATCAACAATGTACTAGAGGTAGTGACATTAGACACATACATACATAATCACGATATATTAAATCTACATTTTTAATTACGCTATAACTAGAAAACAAATAAAAATCGCATAACAACATTTGAGTTTTTTTTACATTATTTTCACCTGTAGCATACACTTCTAGAGTTTGGTCGATTCCTCACGACTCAACCTGTATATGTTACGGGCAATTTGACTATTCCGGGGATTATTCATAATGACCGGGCAGTTTAAATATTTTGTATATGCTACTTTCTTCGGCTCCTTTGCTTTTATGAGATTGAAGACAAGCCATCGAAAATGGATGCTGATAGGCCAATCACATCCTACACACGTTGCCAAATTGCTTTTAATTAATCAAAATGCCTAGAGAAATAATAGCAGTGTTTATAATAACAGCACAATCTAATACATTATCGTAGACATATACAAAATTGCCCGTAACATATACAGGGAGCGCGAGATTGTTTGAACGCATTTGGCATACCTGACTTAGATAAGCTAACTTCATAGTTGTTGCCAATGTCATACGCTAGGTTGGATATTTGGTGGCAGGTTAGGGATATTGATGAACCAGAGCTGCCAAATGCGTTCAAACAATCTCGCTGTCCCGATACTTACATTAAATGTTAATGTCGTTTTTTATATACAGAATCCTGCAATAGTGCGTCAGACTTCCATTACTCTCTTATGAATGAAGTTAGGAATTTCATTCATATGCCGACTTAATTGTCAGGAAAATATTTTTAGTAATGGTCAACTCTGTTATTTTTAATGGAACACTCTGTGTATTATTACATTTTTTGTTAAATTTAAATGGCAGTTTGTACAGTATACATCGGATCTAAGTTGCATGCTTTGTGAATTGCATGACGTTTTCCTTGAATGTTAACAGATAAATTTGGAACCCATCATACATAAAAAAAAATCATTTACTCAAAATTCCAATTACATTTGGCTGTTAAGGTGTCCATTAAAGAAATATGGCCCCACCACATGTTCTCCAACAATTCCTTCCCAAAAATTTATTGGGCAACGTTTCTGACGATTTATTTGCCAAACTATTCTTGAATTTTCGATAGAATAATTATGATAACATGGTTTTCTTGGAGACGTATTTGTGCCCACGTGCAGTACTTTGCTCTCCGCTGAAACTCATTTTCACTTAAAGCCTGGTGCTCTTGAATGTGGTACGGATGAAAGTGATATTTCTTTAGAATTCTTTGAGCTGACTTGTGACTTATTCCAACTTCTTGCCCTACACTTGCTTGATTTAGTAGTTATTTGGATTTTCTGCTGTAACTGTCAACAAACCATGTTTCTCATATTATTGTAGTTCTTGTTCTTTCTATATTTTTGTAGTTATCTAATCGCTTTTGGATGTCGTCCTTTGGGAAACCGACAGGCAAGAAAACAGTTTTTCTCACTCTTACCCAATACAAAAATCTTCGAATGAGTTTCTCTATTGAATAACGAGATAGAAGCAGATTTAAATTTAAATTCTTACCTCAACATCATAAATAATGTATTGTCACCTTCAGTGAAGCTTTTTTTCTAAAATTCCGTAACTTCGTCAATCAACAAGACAACCCGGTGTAAAATTCAATCATAATAGGAACATGATTTAGAAAAAATAATAGCTATGACTGAGTTAGATTTTCCTGCAGGAAGTTGTGTATTAATTAAAGATCGTATGCATCGTACTTCTCTCTTGGAATATCTTTCCTGTATTAAATATCATATATGTACTTACATACATACCTACATTGTATTTTTCTCTTAGAATATTTTCTGCTTTGATGCTATAAATAATAACGATATTAAGCTGCGTTTATAATCGGTAGACACGCTTTTTATTCTACACCGGTAGAAACAATTACTTGAATCAAGTCTAGTCAATTAAAGTTAAGACAATAACTGTTTAAATTCTGTATAAAACAACTGACATTTTATATCGAGAGATATTCTTTTATTTTTATAGCTTTATTAAGACGAAGAAGAAAAAAAAATAAATAAAATTAGTTACAGCTAGTTTTTATAAAATTGATTCAAATATATTTTCTTGGTCAAAACGTAGTTGTGAGAAAATTTAATTTCGCAATGTAAGGGAACCTTTCCACAAGCATAGTGCAATATACTGTCTATCGTCTCTATATCTTGTTTGGTTTTTCTTAATTAACAGTCACAACTCCATCAGGATTGAAATGTAGAGCCAAAAATTTAATTCGTTAGAACTACTAATTATAAAAACCAACCATATTCCTAAAGTATAAAAATATGTTTGAAAGGCTTAAAAAACATGTTTTCAGTATTTGCTGTTAATGGTTCCACCTCTAGAAAACATTTTCGAATAGTTTGCACCACAAGATCTAAAGCATTAACTTTATACGTTAAGGCTTTCTTTAATAGAAGGTATTATCGCGACACCATCAACGTTTGATTATTGATAAATTTGATATTTTTGAAACATATCAAGCACTACCTTCGTAATTGCTTTGCTAGTCCACTTTTTAAATTTTTTGCAAGCTAATAAGATCGGCAATATTGTGCTAAAAGATTTCAGTACAAGTACTAAGTATGGCATATATAATAGATGTCTTTTTTTGAGCCGTCGTTTTATATTATTTACATACTGCTACAGTCTCGTTTGTTCCAGCGTTTCAACGCTTTGCCATAAACTTTACAAAACAAATCAGAAAATTCACAAGTATGCTTTTTCACTGTATTAATCAATGGGCGTTTGTTATCCTTTCATACGTTTGAGATACTTAATTATATATTTACAACGCACTAAAGGAAACAATGATAAGATGATCAACTGTTTCATGTCAAGAGCAATAAGAACTAATGCAAATACAGTAATGTGTCGATGATTACTGTAAAAATTTGCTCCACTTATCTCGCTTTTAAACTGCGGATAACGGTACGTACTTACTTCAAACCTGGCGAGCTGACAAGTGTGACCAGAGTACTTTATATTAGATTAGATGGTTTATAAAACTTGTTTTTTAAATGCTTTTGTGTTTACTGCGCTAGTTAATACAAAAAATATTATGTATGCCAAAAAATATTCTGGACAGAATAATTTGTAAGCAGTTTATATGGAAATTTTTTCCAGTTTAGTACTTGGTACTTCAGACAATAATTGATCAAATATTAACTAATCGGTTGTTGCTTGCCTTTCCAGAAAATTTTGTAAAATTATCGTAGAGTATGTATCTAACAAAGTATGTAGGTACCCCAACGTATAATATCGCATTTGCGTTTCTTGTAAAATTATGACATTTCCATAAATCAATCAACAATACTGAAATGTCTTCGTACTTTATGTATGTTTCATTACATGATTACATTGTTTTATTTAACCGTTTATCTGTGGAATTATTTGTATTTTGTAGCTTATTCTAAAGCATGTAAACGTCAGTGATATGTTTATATAACCAGTTATATAGGCGAAGGTGTTGACACTTAAGCATTATCTTATGCATTACTGTTAGCTAAAGATTGAAAAATATGTAGAGCAATCAATAAAAGTATGTATGTGTGCGTCTTTTGCATCATGCATTTTAATAACGACATGTATATTTATAAAGTTATAATAAGAGCAATAAAAGAAATTCTTTCCGAGGGTGTTGGAATATCTGAATGAAATTTTCATTAATTGCTTCGGCTGTTCTGCCGATATGGCAATATAAACTATTTTATTGTATGTATGTATTATGTTTTTTTTTATCGCGATCATGTGGATGAGGTGTGACGAAATCGAAGGTTAAAAGTTCTTCGACGACTTCATCTTGGGATATATAAACAGCAGAAAGACATTGTGAGATGATATTGTAGTTTGCTTAATCTTAGAAGGATATCATCAACAGATATGCAGCCAGTGGTAAGATTTGATTTTTTTTTTAATTTTTAATGTCTATAAAATATATTTTTTTCTAATTTTACACAGATTCTAGTCGTATTCGCCGTTTGCCTATGTGTAGCTACGGCTTCAATTTTACCAGGTGGTATTCTTCTTGGTGCTCCAGCAGCACCAGGTGCCGTTCTCGGAGGACCATCTGCAGGTGCAACAATAGTTGGACCTGATGGTAGTGTAGTAAGTGGAGGTGCTAGTGCTGGGGGTGTAGTAGCTGGACCAGTACCAGGAGGAGTCGTTGGAGGCGTCGTAGCACCTGGATTATTGGGTCATGGATTATTCCCTGGCCCTTGGGGTCTCGGCCTACCTGGAAGTGCTGTCATTGCCGGTCCTTCTGGAACAGTAGTTGGAAGTTTAGGACTTGGCGGAGCTAATGTTGTAGTATCTGGTGCGGTCGCTAGTGGTGGCGATGATGGAGGAGATGGTGATGATGGTGGTGATGACGGTGGTGACGATGGTGGAGATGATGGAGCTGATAATGGAGGTGGTGATGACGGTGATGATGGCTCATATAAACCTTCAGGCGAATGGTAAATATTTAAACGAAGACAATTTTTGTAAACGATATATATATGTATAAGAAATATTTTTGTATGATAATGAAATATATAAAATGATGAAGTAATATGTAAGAAATGTTGGTCTTCATTTATAGCTATTTATGTGTTGTTATAAGTTTTGAAAGTACAAAGTTAGTTGAGTTTTTGCAATTTTTTGAATGCCAATTCGTTAAGGTAAGGAAATGTTTTACGTATTTATTTATTTTTTATGATAAAACCTTTTCACATCTTGGTAAACTTATTTATATTTACCTGCATGTAAATGATCTAGTATATAAATATAAAATTGTTAATTTATAATGTAACTCGTGAAATAAATACATTTGTGACCGCAGTGAGATTGGTTTTATTGATTAGTACTTTATAGATCAAATATGTTGTTATATTCTTGGCGCACTATAATTTGATTAGGAATTGCTAAATATATATAAACTGAATATTTATTGCAATTTTTACACATATTTTCCTATTCGGATGCAAAACACCTTTATAGCGGCCTCTTTATTTGAAAAGAATATGGTCAAAAATCAGGTCCATAGGTTAACGACTATAAGGTTTAGCAGTCACTAATGACATTATAGTTATAATATATGCAAATATGAATTTAATTTAAATTTCTAACAGGATTAAATTTATTGAATTGCGATTTTTTTGAATGAAACACAGGTTTTTGGATAAAAAATCATTTTATTTTTTAACATAGTCTCCTTTAAGCTCTATACATTTTGTCCAACGTTTCGCCAATTTTTTTGGCCCTTCCAAAAAATAAGATTTGTCGAGGTCATCAAAATAGATATTTGTTTGTAAGATGATTTCCTCGTTCGGAGTCGGAGTCAAATCTCTTTCCGCCGAGCCATTTCTTCAGGTTTGGAAACAATAAATAGTCACTCCGGGCTAAGTCCGGAGAATAGGGTGGATGAGGGAGCAATTTGTAGTCTAATTTATGGACTTTTGCCATGGAAACTGCACATGTATGGACCCTTCAGTTGTCCTGGTGGAAAAGAACTTTTTTTGGTCAAAAATACGGTAGTTTTTTTTTTAATCTTCATTAAATCCACCCAATAAGTTGGCATAATATTCGCCATTATATTATTTACCCTTTTGAAGGTAGTCAATGTGGATTATACCGTGCATGCTCCCAAAAAAACGGTTGCCATGACTTTATTGGGCGCCGATTGACAAGAAGAAACTCATTGTTTTGACTGCTGTTTTGTCTCTGGTGTGTTGTGGTGGATCCACGTTTACGAAACGGCGCAAAAACTCGTCCATATTGCAGTTAAACAACACCAAACACTCGCAAACGCGGCACCCATCTTGCGGAAAGCTTTCTCATACCCAAGTGATCATCCAAAATTGAAACCACTGAGGCTTATGATATGCTTATAGCTTCCATAATCTCTTGTACTTCCAATATCCGATCAGCCAACACCATATCGTGAATGTTTTTAATTGTTTCGGGTGTAGAGATCTTAACTGGATGTCCAGAACGTTGGGCATCTTCTGTGCTTGTACGGCTACAATAAAATTCAGTAAACCACTTTTTTATCATTGAAATTGATGGTGCAGAGTTCCCATAATACTTATCAAACTTAGTCGTGGTTTGAGTGATGGTTCTTTTTCGCAAAAAGTAATGCTTAATGAGGAATTCATTTTTTCCATTTTCTCCTCAAATTACGCTATCAATGCCTGTAAAACACAAACTAAATGACGCAGCTTGTTCAAATTTTAACAGGAGTCAACTGACATGGAGTATACTGACAATTTTATGTTTTTGATTAGTATAAAAAGTTTAAAACACTTTTAATTTGTTGAAATTTATATAAAATGGTTTTAAATTTGGTGAATGCGCTTCAAAACTTCGCCTCGCTCCCCAGTGGCACTAACGTAAGTTATAGCGCAAATGTCTTCATATCCAAAGTGAAAGTATCTCGCTTATCCTCTAGAAGGTCAGCTGTTTCATCCGAAGGCCTTTAGTTTGTTGTCATTGAACTGCAAATAGATTAACACTTCTATTTCGCACGGTCACGGCTTAACCAAACATTAGTATACCTGAATTAAGAATTTAAACATAATTCCACAACTTTTTTCAATAAAGGATTATTTTGCATAAATCAATCTTTTCCAATTAAACTAACAATAGTTTCTCGTAAACACTATGAGAAGCTCGAAATAAATCCATTGGAATTCCTATTGTTGTCTTTCTGGCATTAAGTAAATAAAAATGTTCTTCCATAAACTGAAAGATTGAAGACATATTTTTGATCTTTTTAACCAAGAACAATATAATCAAATAATGAAAAAACTCTAAAACTAGCTTCACAAATTCACACCTTTACGCCTGTATTGAACACATAGTACTGACAGGGTCGTTTGCACTATCATACAATATCTTTATTTTCAACATTCAGAACCATCCTACTAGTTTCGATAATTCGATGGTTAACTACAAAGTTATTTCCTCCGGAATGATGAAGTCAGATCTTTGCCGGTTATCTTCAATTGCGATTGTTTCTTTAGTTTCCTGAGAGATTTGCAGCCAAAAGTTCATTTATTTGTGAATTTTTGAATTGACTTGATGTTGTCGGGCATAATCTAAAACAAATTTCCACAGGGAGTTGAAATAAAATGGTACCGAGAAAGATCTTTGGTACAAGACACTTCACTGCCAATTTTGCCTAATAAATTGTTTCTTTGGAAATTCCTGTTCCCATATTATGTCTCTGCCATTTTGCTAATCTTTAATACAAGGCAGTTTTGGCTGGATTGAAAACAATAAACTGTACAAGTAACCACAAGCAACACCAGTCGACTACTGAATGCATTCAAGCCATGTTACAAAGTCCACAAATAAGCGCTATGCTAGGATCAGAAACCGCTACAATCAGTGCCAGCGGAGGATGCCCCCAAGGAGGGGTCTTATCACCGCTGCTCTGGTGTCTTGTTATTTATGATCTTATAAGTAACCTTACCAGAGACGGATATGAGGTGCAAGGGTACGCTGATTACCTGGTAATCATGATCCGTGGTAAGTACGATCAAATCATATCACAAGTTATAATAATAATAATAACAGCTGTTTGCAGAAACAGAGTATGATGTTCGCTATACAAGACCAAGTCATACCAACAAGGTACTACAGGAAACACATTATAGGAGACAACGCCTCTGATCTCTGTAGAATGTGTAATACTAAACCAGAGACTATTGACCATCTTGTGAGTGCCTGTCAAACATTAGCACCGACGGAGTACACGAATCGACACGATATGGTAGCAAAAATTCTCCACCAAAAACTTGTTATACAGCATATCCCCCAAGCCAACCGACAACCATACTACACATACATCCCGGAGAACATTGTCGAAACTCAGGATGTAAAACTATACTGGGCTCGCCCGATCTCCACCGACAAACTAATACCTAATAACATCCCTGACATAGTTCTCATAGAGAACGGCATACTTTTATCATCGATATAGCTATCCCCAATGCAGTAAACCCATCTAGAAAGTATAACGAAAAAATAACTAAATATCTGCCACTGGCAATAGAAATCAAAGATATGTGGCAACAAGAAAAAGTGGATATAGTGCCAGTCATCATAGGAGCCACCGGTGAAATTTCACACAACCTACACCGCGCCATAGAGAAACTGAAACTCAATACCGCCATCTACAAGAGCATGCAGAAGTCTGTCATCATACAAACATGCAGCATCGTTAGGAAGGTCCTCAGCAACATGTGACACCTCTCAATACAGAACCAACCTAAACATGTATCTGTAAAAAAAAATTTAAAATTAATAAAGAAGCCTATTCACTTAGATTAACCCAATCAGAGCCTTCTCGTTGGCACTTTGCCCCGAGGAGGTGAATGGTCCCTGGTCTGTTAAAGACTGGGAGAGTGCGCTGTGCCAGTAATTCGAATAATAATAATAGTCTTTATTTCCAACAGGTAGCCCCAAGAACAGGAAATTTAGTAACTAAAATTAAACATATAAAGAGAGTACACTTGATAAGAGGTATATTATATACTTAGAATAATATTTGAAATCGTTTGAATTGTATCAAAATTAATATCGCATAAGTGAGATATAGAATTATAATTATTACAAATAAGTGACATCGGTGATTTTACCATTATATTAGTTCTACTTGAAGAACAGTAAAAATAGTTGCTTTGACGACTATCGAATCGAGGTACAATAAAATTGATTCTGTGCAATAAATCAGGACAATTAATGTTGTTATGCAAGATTTTGTATAGAAATTTTACACTACTTATGTTTCGTCTAAGTTCCAAGGAAACCAAATGGTATCTGTTAAGCATCACTGCAGTATCAATGCCTCTAGTGGGGTAAATTCCATCGTCGATAAACATCATATATTTAAAAAAACGTCTCTGTACTGCTTCAAATTTTTAATATGCATTGTAGATTGGATATTTTCTAATTTTGACCTGACAAAAACGTCAATGCTTTTACAATCAGCTGCAAATCCCTACAATTTCTGTATATATATCTCTTCCTGTAGGCAGAAGCTATTGTTTGGTTGATGTGTTCAATGAAGTTCAGTTTGCTGTCAAAAGTCACGCCCAGATCTTTAATCTCGGTAGAACGGTCCAATGTTTGACCATTAATTGCGTAATCAAACATATATATCTCTTCCTTGCGACTAAACGTTACTACTTTGCATTTACCAATGTTCAAGGTTAAGCGGTTATTTCTACACCATTCCTCAATGTTAGAAAGGTCTTTCTGTAGCTTAATACAGTCATCCACGGTATTAATTTCATAAAATATTTTCAGATCATCAGCAAATAATAGCCGCTCACAAGAAACAGCTGCTGATATATCGTTAATAAAAATCAAAAACAGTAAAGGGCCTAAATTCGAACCCTGCGGGACGCCAGATGTTGGACTAAATTCGGAGGATTTAATATTACGATACTCAACATATTGTCTCCTTCCAAAGAGGTAAGATGAAAAAAGCTTCATCAGCGCTGGCGAGAATCCTATACATTGTAATTTGTCCATAAGAATGTGATTGTCAATTTGATCGAAAGCTTTTTGGAAGTCAGTGTATACTACGTCTATTTGACCACGTTTATCTAGACAATATATAATAATAATATATCTGAGATATATTGTGTAATGCACGCCAGATTGGTGCTAGTAGATCGATTACGCATAAAACCATGCTGTGACGTTGTAATTAAGCTCTTGACCGAAAAATAGATTTGCTCATATAGAAGTGATTCGAAAACCTTAGCAAAATTGCATAATATGGAAATAGGTCTGTAGTTTTTAACATCAGATGGATCACCTCTTTTAAAAATCGGACAAATGCGGGAAACTTTCCAGATTGCGGGAAATCGGCACTGCTTCAAAATTAAATTGTAAAGAAAACACAATGGCCCTGCCAACGAGGGGGCAGTATCGTGAACTAGGAAAGCAGGAATTTTATCCACTCCACTTAGAAAATTATTCTGCATTTTCTTTAATTTCTGTAAAATAGTGCTATGCAAAGAGCTCTCGACTACACGCATAGTTGGTGCAAAAATCGTAACCTGCGTATAAACCCCCTACAGATTACTATCGTCCCTTTCACAAGGAGAACAAAAGTTTATCTTAAACCTGCCTCTATAGAAGGAAAAAGTATTAGCTTCAGCAATGCTTGGGGGTTATGTTGAACAGCAAATTGTCGTGAAACCCCCATATCAACTACTTACAGAAAAAGGCCATAAAGGCATCGCTAATTTGCCGAAGGCTGCTCGGTAAGTTCTGGGGCTCAAGCCTCAAATGATCCTATAGTCATATACGGAAATTATAAGACCCATGATCACCTATGCTGCCTTGGTATGGTGGGCAAAAACAACACAGAAGACTGTACAACAACAGCTTCAACCAAGCACCAACCTCTACCAGGTAGATCATCTTTAAAAAAAAACGTTTCAACCTCGTGTTCTTTCAGAAAATCGGAAATCATTTTAGATAAGTCTGAAGGCATTTTTTCTAAAATATATCTTTTGCAAGTTTATTTGCCTTCTCCACAGTAGGTATATATTTTTAATATCATATTTTCTACAAGATATTTAGACTATTTTTAAAACTTAATGGCTATTACTGCATTTACCCCGTCTTTACATTTATGTTAGTTACTTTCCAAAGCATCCCTTTTTAAGTAAATGAGATACATGTTCTACCTAGAGCAAGATTTCTAGCTGCCATTAAACACGATCTTGCCTTGATATATCGCGTTTACAATTAGATGCATTTAACGCAAAGGTATCCGAAGAACACAATACTCACATACTTTTTATACTACTTTACTTATATCCCTCGTTTTGTAACACAATAGATAAACAGTTTGTCTGGACATTTATCTCGTATTATATTGTGTGTCGTGTAGGTTTAATGTGACATAATTTTCTTATTAATGTCGTCTTAGACAGTGATTTGGAACTCAACATAAATTGTAAAGACATAAATCTTTATTTTGCAACAAGTTTTACAAATATTGACAATAGAGCCATAGGAATGCATCACTACTAGCTAGATGCGTCTGTATGCATTTAGAAACACAGTTTCCTCGAATATTTTAACTTCGCTTTTTCAATGTGTCAGCAATTTTGTTTTTGTTAAAATTAAGTAATGGTTTTGTAAAAATTAATGTCTTAAACACACTTGACTCTATTTTAAAAGCACAGATGTATTTTGAACCTTCCTTTTTCAATGTTTGGATCCTGGAGTCATCAGCTTAATGTTTACTCCAAAGGGAATTATTGAGCTCCAAACATATTTTGATACTATACTTGTCATGCCTTGTCAAAATTATCTCATAATATATTATTAAAAAATAATAATAAAACAATAACGCATACGTGCAAAGTATTTATATTTTATTTACAATTAGGTACAACGTATAATGACACTGGAATTGGCCTGATGTATGAACACAGAGTCGTATGGTATTTTTTAATCTTAGTTTAGCCTCACCACCAACCGTGAGCCCCTAAACCACCACCCCATACCGCTGGTCCAGCAACAACAGTTCTGCTGACGGCTGGAGCGACTACAGCACCTCCCCAACCTCCCCAACCTCCCAAGCCACCCCAACCGCCCCAACCCAATCCTAATCCTACACCCCCAACTCCAGCACCTGTCGACGTTACTGTTCCGGAAGGACCTGCAACTACTGTGGGTCCAGCACCGCCGAGTGGACCAGTTGCCACCGCTCCACTAGCAAGTGGAATGACTGAAGAGTGTACATTGGCAATAGCCAAGACGGAGAATACAGCAATCGTCTGTAACAATAAATTATTGAAATTTATTTAAATGTATGTTCTTTATGTGCAAATTAGCTTCTCTTACCAATGCGTGCATGTTGAACAGCTTTTCCAACGTTAATTGAGAACTGTGCTTGCAATCAAGTTTACGTGGTATTTATATAGTCTTATACGCCAACGGCAACCTTCACAATATAGAGCTTTATTGTGTGCAAGTCTTTATTATTTTTCGTCATCCTTAACGAAAATAGAAGAGGTAAGTATAGGTATTATGGATAACTCTTATTTTAGATACTTTATTCGTTACGTAAAATTGGAGATATATTTGTAACATTTTAAAGTTATAATGTAATAATGAGCTTAGCTAAAATATAAGTGAGGCGAATTATTTAAAAAATCTAATATATGTTTTGATAAGAATCTAAGTATAAACATGTGTAAAGGAAAATATGTAAATTTTAGTAGGTGAGGTTTCTCGCTTGTGCTAGCGTTGAAAGTTTTCGATCAAACGTTATTAAACACTTCTTTTGTTTTAGATTCGTTGGTAAATAACATTTGACTTTTTTATCTTATAGGAGAGGTAACTATCTATTCATATACGGTGAATGGAATTACAGTTAATTATTAAAAAATGTTACGCTTTTATTTGTTAATTTTTCCATCAATTAAATTGCAAGTTTTCTTAACATTTCAGACTTTGATGAATAAGATTTTTAATTCATAATTTTTTATTGCATTTTGTATCTAGTCTCTACTTTTAATCACCCTAGTGGATTAGATTGTTCAGCGTATAAATCTGGTAAATAATATATTTTTAACTTGGAACTCCTCGTAGCTGAAATTTAGGATAGTTAATGTACACGATGTTCAGCGGGGACTGGGATAACGCGATATCTTGGGAACTACTGAATATTTTCAAATTCTGAAAACTTTGTTATGTTATGTTTTAAATGAAATATCCTTCTTTTTATTCGTTTTTTGCAATCTGCAACATATTTCGGACTTTATATCTTCCTTATAACAGTTGCATTGACTAGGTAGATTACTACCTGTCGTACTTTTAGGAAAAATTATGATTCTTTAAAAAGAACAAGAATGTCTGAACATATAGTAGTACATCTTAGTTTTTCTGATAATAGGTATCTGCACATTCATTGTGGCACTATTTCTTGCTTTTTTGTGATTAAATCCAGGATTCTTGATCTGGATAAATAAACCATTGTAATATATGCAAGTTACATCTTCCTCTTCTTCGCAGGCTCTTCTTATAGAGGCTCATCTTCTACTATCATCTCTTTCTTTGTAGAACGAGCAGATTGTCGTCGTTTAACTTTTTTCCTCTTTGATCTTTAAACCATCTACAAAAAGCTATTCGTCTGATGTTATCACCTTCATGTAAAGTTTATGATACTGATAATTTGTAGGGACGAAATGTATGCTTCTTCAACACTCTGACAATAGTGTGTTGAGAGGAGTCCATTTCTGTTGAAATTTGTCCGGTCGATGTATACACAGTTCGAAAACAGAGCCGTGTAAACTGTCTAGTGTTACTGGTAAATATTTTAGAGTAAAAAATGTAGAGTATATACCTATTTTAAATTGCCTCTAATAGTAATTTTACACTAAATCGAGCAGTAAAGGATAGCAAGCATGCATCCAAACAAAGACGGTAGACGATAGTGTAAAATTTCCTATCAAAACAGTGTTAACTTCAATGTTATATTATTTATATCTGTAATAATTGGTGTTTGTAGAGGTAATTTGGCATCTCTCCTACGGCCGGCAGGATGTGAGGAACTCGACGAGGCCGTTACCATTCTACGCGGAAATAATAATTTTTGTAATCGGTATAGGTTAGGTTTCGTTATAGATTATGTATATACATTAAATCGCTATGTAAAACTATCGGAATTCGTAGGTCCGTGGTAATGTCATCGCTTTGTCATGCGGAGGTACGGGGTTCGATCCGCTTCGGAGACACGATTTTTTTTTTCCACAAAACATTTTTATGATTACTTTTTTAAATGGTAATGAAGCTGGTGCTGGTCAATGGAGGTGGTCCAAACTGAAAGAATTTGGATGGATCGGCTAGAAATATATCTGTAACGTGTAAAAGTAGAGTAACTATGTTTGCACTACGTAGAGAGATGTTTACTCTAAAATTTACTCGTGCATTCCATGTTAATATTTTACTCTAAAAAGAGTGGACCTATATAAACACCGGCTAGTGTTAATTATTTACACTAAATTTCTAACTGTGTAGATGGATATAAAGTGAACAATCATAGAAATGTCTATATCCTCTTTATTTTTTAAAATAACCATACCAAACCTTATATCATTGTAATCAGCAAGAAATAAGCTTTTTAATGATGTCAAAACTATGGTTTCCATTAAAAAAAAACACAAGTTTGTGTCATAACTCGATAATGGTGAACGAAACAACAATAGGTATTAGCTTGATAGTTTTATTTGGTGTAAAATTATCTAAAACTTTTGTCTGAACACTTTTCTCTAAAATTACTATTAACGATGCTAAGCATGTTTAAAGAAAAATCGTAAAATTTAGTTTCTTTTGAATTTCTAATAAGCCATGAAAGTTATCGGAGAAACAAAAGCAGTTTTAAATCAAACTCGTAAAACTACGCATCTTTCTCCATTTAAGCCTTTTCTATCTCCAGTAGTTTCTGAGATGCCAATGCCAAACATTCAAAAAAACTCACCCTGTATATTTTCTTCCTCAAAACTATTATTTTGTTTTGTGAAGTCTAACATCTAGTCTAGCATAGATGGTATTCCACCTAAAATAGTAAAGGCAATAAGTTCATACTTATAACGGTTCCCATTACATTAATATAATCAATTCCATGTTTACTACTCCTTGCTTCTGACGTTCTCCAAGGTTTTTGAAAATATTATTGATTATTGATTTTTTAAAAAGAATAATATAGTATCGATACCCACTATGGCTTCATACCAGGACGATCTTGTGAAGATGCTATAAATAGATGCCTGGTAGAAATGTTGAATGACTTAACCCTTAAATGCATGATTTTCTGTTTAAAATGAAAAAAATTAAAAACTCGAAGATTTTAAGATAAAACTGATGAAAAGTAGAAAAAATCATTTTGAATCATTTTATTTTTTGAAATAACATTACATGTGAAATTGTTTAAACAATTATTATGTTTGCTGAGACATAATTCTACACCACACTTCTCACACTTGGTAAGGGTAAATCGTTTGCAGTTAGGCGACTTGCATCTCAATTTTTAAACTTTCTATAATTGGCCAATGCCCAGTTTGGTCAGCGCAAATCATCTTACCAGTTATCAGTAATGAGTACTGAAATCATAGAGGATATGAAGACGTGGTGTAACAAGAATGATTTAACACTGAATATAAACAAAATGAGTTTTATTGTATACAGTCACACCAAAAAGTCACTTTATATTAAATGCAATGCAATTAACTTTTCCAGCCAGTTTTCATTCTGGTTTTTATTTCATTGAGTGATTTTAAGACACATGATACATAAATTGAAAGTACTAGCCCGTCCTGGGAAAATATCACGGGGTTGAAATAAGATTGTGGTCAGAGTAATGGTATAAATTAGTCTCAACGTTAGGCATACATATCTATAACAACTCAGCTGTTTCAGCCAATTCTTTCTAAAACCAATAATATATCTAAAACAACTGACAATCAAGTTATATAATTACTTTTCTTCTTAAAACGTGGTAACGCCGTAATAGGACATCACTAATACCTAATTATGTTTCTCAGATTTCAGATACTGAACCAACAACATCTGAGAATCATCTAAAGGATATCCCAAGAGGAAGTGAAGCTGGAAGAAGATGACGCCACCTGCAGAGGAGGCCGGAGAATCAACTCTTGAGACATGAACAAACCTCATCATTATTTTGAAGTATTTCTGTTATAGAATGAGCATAAATAAAAATGTTAAGCTGCTGAAATGTTAATCCAATGTTTTTATCGCGACCATCTTTTTAAACGGTATCCAAGTAGATATACCATCTAAATGACATTACTTCCTTTAGAATGCACTTTTAACTTTGCCCCCGAAATGGCGTTTGCTGTTTCTTTCACGAATTATTACACACAACCTAGCCCAGCCATAATGGCGCTGAGTTCTATCATCAGCTCGAAATTAGTCTGGGATTGCCTAAATAGATTAAACAACCTAGGCAAAGAAAACAGAGTTGCACTATGCTGGATACCAGGGCATACTGGAATCAGATGTAATAAAGAAGCTAATCTATTAGCAAGGAAGACCACCACAACCTCGTTTGTAAGAGTGAAACTGTTTTGCGGTATAGGGATGAACACCTAGTAGTAGAGACTCGGAATATCCCTCTACCAGAATCTCCCTGGTTTGAGACACGCCAAGATATTCCTTGGAAACTACAACAAGCATAGAGCAAAGATCTTGCTAAAACTAAGTAAGAACAGATTACGCATCCTTATAGGTTTTCTTACGGGACATTGTCACCTTGGAGAACACATGACAAGGATAGGTCTGAAACAGAATAGAGACTGCAGGTTTTCCGGAACTGAGGATGAAAATCCGGAACACCTGAAGACTAACTTGGCCGCTATTACGAAAATCCAAGCCAATTACTAAGGCAAAGATCTCATAGACGAAGAAGAACTACGTTCTCTGGGACCATCACAGTTATTGCAGTTTATCAAAGCTCTTAGACTGGATGAAATATATACTCACTGTTAAGAAGCAAAAAAAAAAAAAAAATAGACCAGAATTTCTTTATTTTACTATATCTTTATTATTTGTTGAGTTATAATTTTTTAAAGTTTCGTTTTCCAGCGACATTATGAAAATGCGGGCAACTATTGAATCACAAAGGCTACTAACGTCATATAGTACCACAGCGTATTTTTTTTGTGTTGGTTTGACTGCAACTTCGATGAATATTTCTTCTTCAGTTATTGGCTACCATGACAAAAACAAATGACGTCACCAATTTTGACTGTCAGATTTTTTCTTTCAAAAAGTTTTTTTAGAGGTTATAGACTTTTAAGTTAAGAATTATTTTATTGGATATTCTTATTTGCCATTTTCTTGGGATATTTAATAATTAATAATATAATATTAAAGAAATTGTATAAACAAATGCTTGAGAAACTTTAATTGTATATTAGTAGTATGCCAAGTTTCGACTAAACGAAGTAGTGACATGGGTCAGGTATTTGTAACTGTAGACTGTCTGTCTTTGTTTATTATTTTACATTTTGATTGGAATTAAATAATTTTTATTTGCCAAGCATAATATATTGATCATTAGTTACAGAATATATAGATAAATTTGTAATAAAAATGATACTTACATACATTATGTTCTATCGATAATTTGCTTTTCCGTATGTATATAAATACGTATACTACCACTCTTTCTTCTGAAGGTATGCATGGAACCTGGCGTAATGAATACATTTGCATTGATTGTTAGTACATTATCAGTTATGTTTATTATCATATATTGCGCTAATTGTAAGAGAAATGGTTTTGAGACACGCCTAGAATCCCGTGCTATCGTATCCCATGATACTTTCATTTATGCCTCTTTAATACTTAATTCTCTTATAAATTACTATAATTGTCTGGATTATTCTTATTTGTGGCATTATTATTGATGTTAGCATGATATGAAGTGTCATTAAGTGCTATTCAGTAATGAACATTTCGATTTACTGCATCGATTATATTTGATATAATTTTAATTAGTTAAGAGGTCCTACCGATATGACAAAATTGAAAATTTAGAAGAAATACAGTTCATTATCATTTACACATCCTATTAAATGTTTTAATGGCCTGACAGAAATAAACACAGCGAATCCTACGAATATCTTTTATTCAGATATCTGCACATTTATGTATTTCTTTTGTTTTTGAGATAAATATTAAATTTTAAATTTCGATATCAAAGTGATATTTTCCAAAGAATGGTTTTTGCGATGAAAAATCTAAACGGACAAACTATTGTAAATAAATAAATACAAATATTATTATGTACCATATTTGTTTTAACATTCTATCCAGAATAATTCAACTCAAAATATAGACAAAAATATGTAATCCTTTTCTAATGTCGCTAAATCAATGAGAAGCTATTTAAACAAATGTTTACCTAAAAAGGGATTGCAAAATTATCGGGTATGTGTAATTAAAAGTAAAGAACCTGACTAAAAATCAAAGTATTGTGGCATACAGGAAAGAACAAAAAAAGAAAAGTTATATAAGTATACTTATGTATCTATGTATATAGTTTTTTTTTGTACAGACTTAAAAATGTACCAGTTTAGATTGAAACTGAAGAAAAACAGAAGTTATTGATAAAAGTCTCAATAAAAATACAAATTTTAATGCTAGTGACGGATGGAGGCAAAGATTTAAACAAAGATTTCGAATAATACATTTAAATATTTTAGGAAAAAATTTATCACATTTGAAGTTAAAAGGTGCTGTTACGTATCTTGCGTTAGCATGGAAGAATTTTAAAGGAAAAATATGTTACTAGAGTGCCCTAATAGCGATTTTGATTCAGAAAAGGAGCATTCACTCGTCAAATAAAACAGCAATTATTGGAAAATCAATTTATTCCAGAACATAAATGATTATGTTTTACGCTAACACATTCTTCAATGGAAGAAATTGACGGTTAATATGACGTGTCAAATACTAATAAGATATTCAGCCATGTCTATCAAAAAATATCTAGTGATTTGAGGTATACGTTTATCAATGTATTTTTTGTCACCTTATGACAATTCTGTTCAAGGACTAGGGAAAAGATGGGAAAAAACCTAGTCAAGAGCTTGAATTAATAAAATTTAGGAGTGAATTAAATTGTTATAAATGACGCTTAAATTATCAATATCAGTTCTAAATTGCCGTGCTTTTTTATGTGTAAGATTCATTTACGAAGTGTAAATGAATCTTTTTAGCTAATCATTTTCCTTTTTAAAATCAAAATTATGTCGTCTATCTTTAAAATGCTTAAATAAAGCAGTTTCAGCGATGATGTTATGTGTTTACAGTGTGTAGGTGATTGTAAAGTTGTTTCTTTAAATATTGTTTAGTTTGACCGATTTGTTACTGCCTGTGCAGACTAATTTATAGATGACATTATTTTGAATATTTTTTTTATGGTAGATGTTTTTAAATGAGTAAATAAGTGTTTATTATTGGTAGGTGTTGATATTATGTAAAAGTCAGATTTTTTAAATTATATGTATTGTATGCGTATAGGAATTAAAGAGAGACATATAATCGCGATGACAAAAAAACTGTGATAACGATGTCATACAAGAAACTGAAGAGGACGTAATTAACATTGATGATGTGGAAGAAATAATGGATCATGAGGCAATTCCAACTGATGTCCCCACCAAGGAAGCTTTACAATAATAAATACAATAAAAATTGTATATTTCAGAAAACAAAACTGTAGTAATAAAACTACTAAAAATTCTGGTATAAAAAAGCAACTCGTATTTTTAAACAAAATAATCTTTCTACGGTCTAGACACTTAAAGAACTGAAGTTTTACAATATAAAACAAAAAGGAAACAATTTTTTTTAGGTAGAAAATCTCAAGGATACAAGTTTCACAAAGCAGTATTATAAAGAAATATTTGAAGGCCTTGCTTTTTTTGCTGACTTCGTCAGTAGTGTACTAATTTGATCGAATTTGATTGTATTATGCTTGTCAAGATGGGGGAAAAATAAACATATTTTTAGTTTTTACATCACGACTGAAATATCTCACTTTATATTTTTTTTTACAGCAATGATTTGAACCGTTAACGAATCGTTTACAAACATTCCTGTTTGGCATCTTTATTGTAGTACAATGTGGTAATAATCCTTTGTCAAGTGAAAATTTATATAAAACTGCAGCACCATAAATATGAGACGGGAATCAAAACTTATTATTGTTATAAGGCATCGATATTGTTTATGTCTTTTTTTTTAATGAATTCATTTAGACAAAGTTTCTTTGTTTAGATAGTTTTTTTATATAATATTGTTATTACTATCATATGTAGTAGTAGTAGTCATGACATTTCGCTTAAAGAATGTCTCTTAGCCACAACACACATGTTGTATATTATTGTTATGGTATGCTTTAGTTTTTATCAGGGCACGGTTTAATGACATGTGTGTGTGTGCGATTATAGCAGGAAAAAACGCAAGATTATTTTAAATTTTAATCGATATTGAGTGTAGGGTACGTCGTACTGAAGGTTAACTCTTTCAGATAAGTCAGGTATAAATATGTGGATTATACATATATTACTTATTATTGTGTTCTGGTACAGAAAGGCGCAAACATGAAGTTCATGGTATGTATACTTAACAGATAACGTTATCATTATATAAAATGATTTATGAAATATTTATCTGTACTGCTTTTTTTGGTAGAAGTTTAGAATAAGGCTTAGAAGTATCAGATGATTTTTTCTAAAGAATTGTGCCATTTATTTTTGTAATAAAGATGACTTTTTTAATATATTATTCCAGAATTGTGGCTATATACAAATCTAATGTGCAGAGGTAATTTCTATTAGTGATTTTAAAATAATGATTAGTAATTTTGTAATCTTAATTGTGTACTTAGACCAGGCAGATTTATTCATTTTTTAGTTTTTTCATCGCATTTTTTATAATCACAAATTTTGATATCTTCTTTGTTTACCCTATTTTATTTTAATTTTTATTTAGAAATCTTCAAGAAACTTTTTTTTGCGTTTAATAATGTTGTATAAGAGTTAACTAATTTGCTTACGTTTCTTTCAAAATAAATTTAGTATATTTTAATTACATTTAAGCCAAGCAAGTGTAAAGAATACTTAACAATGATAACAATTGATATGAAGAATGTTAAAGCATATATAATAACTACACACCTCTTTCATATGTCAAGCTTTACTAAAAAGTTTCTGTACATTAGACTTAAGTACACACCTTATTGTCTGGGACAAATGTTATACATTATTATGCATTTATTGCGGGCGTGGACTTCAAGAAAGACATTTGCGATATTAAAGTAATTATGTGATAGATATGTAGATAATTACCAGGAAATGTAAACTCGCTGAAAAAATAAACAAACACATTTTTCGTTTCCCCTCTTTCATTAATCTTTTCCCAGGTTTCTATTAATTTTCTACTTCCTTATTGTTTCTTGTTTCTAGTTTTATTTTCTCTAGTACTACAAACATTTTTTCTACTGTTACAAATTAAAAATCTTAGTAACGACTTCAATGATTACAATGGATTATAAACTGATCTAAAGGCATAAATATTTATCACGTTTAAATTTGTACTTCATTTCCAGATAATAGCTGTTCTAGCTCTAGTAGCAGTTGGTCATTGTTCAGTAATCCCACCAGGATGGCCAGGTCTACCTGCCGGCGTTCATGGCGGATGGGCTGGTGGATGGGGTGGTTGGAATGATGGCAGTCGGAACGATGGAAGTTGGAACGGCGATGACGGTAGCTGGAATGATGGAAGTTGGAATGATGGCGGATGGAATGATGGTAGCTGGAACGATGGCGATGATGGCAGCTGGAATGATGGTAGCTGGAATGATGGTGGTCAATGGAATGACGGTAGCTGGAATGATGGTGGTCAATGGAATGACGGTAGTTGGAATGATGGAAGTTGGAATGGTGATGATGGCTCTTGGCATGGGGATGGCCACTGGTAATTCTCAGATAGTACATAAGTTTGCGGACATGTAATTTTAAGATCACAATGTAACCCGTGAAATTTAGTCGATTTTTACGTGTACCTTTTGACACATCATTTTTTTGTCTCTTTCTTTTTATACCAATTACCTTTATTTGCTCATGTAAGACTGGATGTGATAAGGAATAGTTACACTCGAACATTTGTAAGATGAAATCAGTTTAAATAAATAAAAATAGAATACCAACAATTGTATTTTTTTCGTATAACTTCATTCTTCCTTAATATTAGTTAAAAATATTTAAATTAAGGTATCTATGTATGCTTAAACTAAGTTGAGTGTATTGGAGTACTGCAAGATCTAGCTGTGGCAAACACAGTGAAATTGGTCTGGACTCTTAATCATTCTAGTACCTATAGAAGAAAACCAGAAAATCGATAGGCTGGCCAAATAAATAGAGATAATATTAACGCAAAATTATTGGCTTTCCTGGAAAGACTATCCAGCAGGAAAACTGGGAATCTATTAATTTATAGTAGGAGGAATTTGAGGCAGGTTACCGAGGTTATATTGTGGAACGTTTTTATTTTGTAAGGAAAAAAGATATTCTGTTAGCGTTAGGTTTCTGTGAAGATGATTGCAAAGGAAGTAATTTACTGGGGACGATTTTCTAATAACAGGCAATAGTATGAAAATCAGGGTACAAGATAGAGAGTTTATTTTAAACATAATTAAGAAAAAAAATTGTTCGAATAAGTTTTATTAAGCAGCTAAGAAAAAAACTTATGCAGTTACTTTACTATAACACAATCAAAACCAGGAAGGCCTCGTAACAGAGACTTGCACCGTGGAAGCCTTTAATACCAATTAACTTGATTTTTTAATATCAAAAAATGTTTTTTTAATTTCATTTACTGTATTGGTTTTATAAGATTAGAATATTTGTTGTTATCGAAAATATAAAGGTTATCGAAGAAAGCAACGATTGAAAAGTAAGCACTTTTTTTGTAAAAAAGATAGAGTGAATGAGATAAAGCAGCAGTATGCAAGGTCTGTCACGAAATCCGTTAGTTAAAAAGTTTAGGGAATCTATTGTTTGTACAAGTCTGAACTTTTGAAAGTTGAAACGAAATAATGTCGAACAAAATTTTTATCCTTTCCTAATGTTGAGGGTGTGTCTATTTTTAAGACGATTATTAATGCAGTTCAACAATTTACCTGAGACTTGCAGTTGACCAGACAAATAGTAAATCGGACATTAAAGTCCTGCCGGCTCCCGTCAAAGCAGAGAATTCACTTCTCATGGCTGGTGGTGCATACTCTTTATAATATTAAAAAGAATAAAAAGCGATTGTTGAACGAAATCTAGAGTTTGTCGTAATTCTAAGATTACACAACGCTGTGTTATTTTAATTAATACTCTTGGGCTACATACCAACCTTGTAGTGCTTCTATTGCATCTTTGTTACGCAAAAATGGTATAATTTTAAACATTTTTCAATCTAATCTTTTTTCTTTCAAGATGGTTAATAATTTTAGGTAATAATATTCAGTGATGGTTTGACCCTTTTTAAGGCAATGGATCATACTTATTTTACTGATATCCTAAAAAAAGTTTTTCAGTGGATTTTTGAATTAGAAACTTGTTAGAACTTGGATAACCATCCAATCACTCCACGCCATCAATTACTCTTTTGTTTCTAGATTGTCAAAATGAAGTCATGTTTCATTGATACTCACAAGACGGCTCAAAGAGTCTATATCTCATTCCAAATAAGAAAGGAGCGTTATGAAAGATAGGGTCTAAAATAAACGTCTGTGATTAGTTTACACAAGAACAATTTGTCAAAATTGCATATACTATGTATGTCAGAAACATCAAAAAGGTTATATTATGTGAGCGTCGTTTGTGTTCTATGGCGATTATTTCATACTGATTCTTCATACAAAATGGTTTTTTAGAGCTTCTGAATCATAATATTCACTTATTGAAGGTACTATTTGAAGTATTTTGCTTACATTTTCTTATTTATACATCTTATGGTTTTGATAAACGTCAATACGTGAATCTGTAATTATGGCTGATGCTGCTCTCACAGGTTTCTCAAAAAATGTAAGGTGCAGGCATGTAACAAGTGGGCAAAGGCTTCATCAGACAGCAAATGAAATTAGGATTAGCAAAAAGACACTGTTTGACATCATCGGATATATAGAGTTAACTGGAAACGCCACCAAAGTGACGGATACGTCAGACGAAATATGGCAAATTGGACGAAGCTCAAAAAAGTGCAAAAGTGGATAGTCAATTATCAGTCAATCAAAAATAAATTTTAAATTTATTGCGTTTTTTGCAAATCACAAACTTGTTCTTGTGTGGTATGTGCTCCGATTGTAGCGTCATCTGCTCCATTCTTATTTGGAATGGACTATAGATCTTCTTCAAACTTGGCATAAATTGATCACTCTTGCTCTCGTTTGTGTTTGTGGTTCAAGCATTTGAAAATTCATTCTGCAGACATTTTTTTCATGTCTAAATCGACGCGAACAGCTATATGTTTCAGTCCATTTCGACGATCCGTTAGATTGGATTAGATTAGATTTGATGTGGGTTGTGTAGGCAATGCTGCGTCTCTTCACTACGACCTTTAAGATTTATTGTTAGTACCCTTAATCTTTTAGTCTTAATTAATCTCCAGACTTCTAAAGAAGTCTAGGGGCTGTAGTTCTAGTACTAGCGCTTTTACGTCCGCTTATTCGAGATAGTGAAGTATCTGCCGGACCACCGCCTCGCAGTTGCACATAATAATAATCACCTAAGAGGGCTGTCGCCAGTGAGTAAAGCCGTGATGGTGCTGAGGTCTCTTCTGTTGAGCTCCAGCAAAGATTTAGCCCTGATGGCTGAAAAATAAATACACTTTTTTGATTGTTTTAGTTTTGGGGTATTAGCCCAGTACGAGATTTTCTGTTCACTTTCCCCCTGTTGGAAATGAGCTCTTATATGACTTTTGGTAAGACCACCAAATGACTTTGGTCCAATAAATCGGAACGCGGCGTCTTTATTTGCAAGGCCCGACGGCCCGTTAATATCTTGTCAATATGCTCGGGGTTATATACCCAAATCGATCATCCCAGTCACTGTTCGTGTTCAACTGAAAGCTTTTCTCTTTTAAATGAAGCAATTCAATGTTTCAGAGTCGTATTAATCATATCTTTCTAAATCTCTTTACCACTTAACCCCTTCAAGTACAGATATTTCATTTCAGCCTGATTTATTAATTTTGACAATCACATTCAACGTGCTTTCTTTCAAAAGTTATTGCACAGCAATGTTTTATGAAGTAAAATTTCACAGTGACATTTTTAACAAGTTATTATTTGTTGCCATGGCAACAAGATTTTGAAGATGATATGTACTTATAGTTCGTGCTTGAGGTTGTGCCGATGCTTGAGCACACGATTTTGACATATTCGTAATGACATTTACGTCAAAATTGCGTGAATATTACCCTATCAATACCTTCTCGTATTTAAATATATCTAAATTAAACATATTCACTCGTTGAACCAATGACA
>CM043018.1:23911036-24034895 GCA_023690525.1 Holotrichia oblita | reverse complement strand
CATTTTCAAAAGGATGTATACATTTAATTAAAGCGAATAGAGCATTAAAGATTTCTGTCTTATGGGTATTAACAATAATAATAAACGTTTCTCGTTTTATCATTTATGTGTATAAAAGAATATCAAGAATCGTATTAAAATTGCAATCATATCTCACGTCACATAAAAATATTGTTTGTTGAATCGACATTGTATTTGCTTGCTCTAGATACTATCCTGAAAGAATTGGTGAAAATAGATTTATAAATGACGGCATATTTAGCAGACAGAATAAATATTTTTTGCAAACTGAAAAATCGTCATAGCCTTTTTAAAGAAATGCTTAACTATGACAAATAGTTAAATTTGCTGCAAACGGATTTGAAAGATTTAAATCGCTGTTAATTATTGATTGCAACTATTAATATCTGGTTTTAGATTAATTGGATTTTAGGTTAACAGATGCCTTTGCTAGAGTGCCACAACTATCACAAATTCTTAATATTTTTAACTATAAAACTGAGGTAATTGTTTCTCTAAAGGGTTTCCATTTAACATTTTGAGGTTAGGTGAGATTACTAAAAATTTGCGCAAAATAAATTTGTTTTATTAAGCGCCAATAAAAGTATTTAGATTACAATTTCAATTGCTTCAAACCGCATCTTAATATCTCAAGTAACAAAAAAGTTACAGCAAATAAAAGAAATAAGGAGATTTCAGTTTTTCTTCAATGCTAAACAAATGAAGCATGACAAGTAAAATTTCAAAATGGATTGTTAGTGAGCTTTTGAATCTACATCTTTTTGTTAATTTAACCGTCTCTCTATGTCTTCAAATAAAAAAGTTACCCATGCTGTCCCTACGAAGTCCGGGCACCCTGTATAGTTTCTTTAAACACATACAGATCTTTATAATTTTACACAATTTGTCAACTAATTTAACGGGTCGATCGTTGTGGCGGGACTATAGGAGCCGGGTTTCCATTCTCTGGAGGGATGGTCACGTTTTTTCAGAGCGTTGAAATCCGGATCGACTTACCATTCGCTGTTAAGAGCAAAGTGATTAACAGCGCAGCAGACGATATGATGCTGTCACAAAGCCATTTGAACAGAATTTACACACAGAAAACTACATTGCGAGAGTTGCAGTAATAGCCAGACATTAAAGAAAAAAATGATTAAATTTCATGTAATCTGTCTCCAGTGAGGCAAATGCTATTATCAGCAAAATATATTGTTCGCAAAAGTATTTCGAAGAGATTTCCACCAAATTATTCATTCTAAGTGTAATAGTGCTAAATATTTCTTTATCTCTGATTTATTAGCAGGTATCCAATCATGTAATTGAGACTTTGGTTTAACATCATCTGCTTGGCGTGGAGTATAAATTAATTACATTGACTATGATAGAAATTATATTCTTATCAACAACAGCTTCATTAGTTGTCAAGATAATGCAAATTATGCATGATTTCCGACTGCAGAACTCCGTTAATTATCTTGATGATTACACTTTAGTTGTCGTCCACAGTTATGTATATCAATCCCCTTTGTACTTTGAGTGTGGAAACCACACTCTGGAACGTTTTCATCCAATGCAGATTTTTTGAAAAATATATTCTAGCAAAGTGACTGAGAAATCTGAATCCGAATCAGATTGTTCTGATTCTCCAAATTCATATGAAGAATCAGCATTTTAGTCATCGTATCATCATCATCACTGCCAAAATTATTTTAGCAATACAGAAATTATTTTAGATAAAGGTAGTTCCTATTAGAATTGCTACAAGTTGTAAATAGTTAAAAAATTAACGAAAAAAAGAAGAACTATCACTAATTATAACATTACAAATACCCAGGCGTTAGGAGGATCATCGGCGCAGCACAATAAACTTCTAGTTTCCACGTCGCACTAGTCCCATTGGGTCAACGCATAGAAGAAGTCATAATTCAACAACTATTAACAATTTATCAGTTTTATATTTGTGAATTTAGTAGCAAGCATTTTTCAGCTAGAATCACCCCTCTATATGTCCCCCTTTTTTAACAAGCCCCAGTTTGATGTTCCAAAAAATCTAAACATCGGATATCTTCTATTTTTCGGAAAGCTCGACAGCAAATAGGATAGTCAGCTAACAGTTGGACAGGTTTAGGTCACAGGTATTAAATTTATTAAGAGCCAGCCAGCTTTCATGTAAATCTTTGACATAATCGCTATCAGTTGGGAGAACGAAACAATCTATAATTTAAAACTTTCCTAATTTCATCCAAACACCAGTTAGGTAGTGGCATACGATGAGAACAGGGATTTGTCAAAACTAATGTAATATATATTAATACCTACCTCATTTGACAAATTCCAATTTTAATGCAGAAAATTAAAAAAATGATTTGCATCGTATGTTCTAAAAGAAACAATGATGCACACACAGACAGAAAATTCTTGGCAATATTTGTGAGAGAAATGCAGCACAAAATACTAAAACTGTTACTCCTGTCTATTATTACGAATCATAGAGAGAAATAAAACACTTTTCATATGTTTATCTTTCAGTAAAATACAACTTATAGTTGTCTAAAGTTTATATAGTTTAATGACTTTCTATTCGGAAATGTTAACGATATCTACTTAATCTTTACATTATCTAGTTCTAAAGTTTAGAATACACTTATAATTATGGACTTTAACAGAAATCTCCAGGGTCACATTGAGATTACCTAGATAATTCTGACATTAATGGAGTTTTGGGCTTTATCGGTACAACATTTCATAACCTTTAAGTATTTATCTTTTATTTCCTGATATAATGCCGGTATAAGGTCAATAAAACTAAGCTGATCTGTAATAATAAAACATTCAGGTACCTAATTGAAATTTATAGTTGGAAATGCTTTAATTATATTTACTTATGAAAAAGAATTAAAAATTGTATATTATTATCTTTATGTTTAAACACCCTGTACAATGTTTTAAAATGGTAGATATGAATCCAGAGTTCACAGCAAAAAATCAAACCAAATCTACGTTTTAAATAACTTTTAAGAATATTCAAGTATTTCATTCTTCATTCGATATTGATATCTGGAAAAGTTAGTTGCGGATTTTGCATAATAAACACAACGACAGTAATCATTTGCAGGCATAGCACAGAATTTTCTTTAATGAAGTTAGATGGAAATCCCTTACTTTAAAATTACATTTTTTTTAAGTTTTACATTAGATCATAAAACAGAGCTTCCTGATACTAACACCTCTACTTGCACTTGATTAATTATATTTTAGAGAGAATCGCAAGAACATAGCAAAACTTCTAAGATTACTTCTTAGACAGCTCGATTACACGAAAATACTTTGTTTCACAATTAGACTCCCTACATGAATAAGAATAAACTTTAAGTATTAAACTTGAAGATAAGAATTGAGAATAACCCGTTGCCACGTTTAAAAGCAATCCAGAAGGGAATAAACTTAATGTAACGATGTCAATTACAATTACCAGGCTTGTCTCCGCTGTCCATTGTAAATTACTTTCAAAATGAACGGGAGTATATTCAACCCGGCCAAAATTTACCTGTTACGTTTGCCTTAAAGTTTCTTAGTTAATTCGTTCGGGATTCAGAGAGAGGTTGACCTTGTTTGGAGCAAAAACTCTAACAAGAGCGAGAGGAATATAACGGAGAATCCTCGATAAAAACACATTTGCCCTATCCTAAGTTTTTAAGTCGTTTAAGGTTTGGTTTCGCTTTTTAATGTTGCAAAATAACTTTACATTTTTTTCCTGTCATTACTTTGTATATGGTTGTACCGACGTACCTATAGAATAAATGTAATAATAATATTGATTTCAAAGGAAGGTAGTGTTGTATCCGCAGAATAATTCCGACAGTGATGAAAATCGTTTTTAAAAAATGAGATGAACTACTTTGAAAATACTTTTAGTTTAATAGTTTTTAATCTTATGCAAGGACAAACTAAAAAAGATTGTCAAGTATAAACAGGATAGCTAATCGATCATATAAACGAACTTGAGCGTAGAGGAAAAGAATGAATCTGATGAGGATTAATTAAATGCTTTAATTTATAATAATCAGTCACAATCAACTCGAGAATATACTAGATTGTAACAAATCCATCATAGCATGGCATTAGCATGAGTAAGGTACAGAAACTGGGTTTTGGTTGCGTCATGTTTTCAGCGTTAACAACAAAAATCAGGGTGTTAATCTTTGTGCTTCTTTGCCAACTCGTCATAGTTTATCAGTCGTTTTTTCCTATCCTTTTCAGCCTTCTTAATATATTTTCTGTAGAATTTTGTTGTCAAAATCGTGCTCTCTTTCTAATGCCGTTGTTTTAAAATATATATCATGTGTTGTATAAATGTTATCCATTATTTTTAAAGAGTATTGTTGCTGCAGCAAATCACTTTTTTGTTTTATTCGGATGCAACTCCTGCATGCTTAGTAACAAACATCCTGCCAGGATGTTTTGATATTTTTCGCATTAACTGTTAAAAAGGGATTGCAAAATGAAATTTCTCCGAACCTTTTGACACAGCATGCAGCCCCAAATTATACTTCTTTAGGAAAAATTAACGACTCGCTTTAAACATTCTTTACAAAATGCCGCTAAGCTGTTGTTAATTACATGGTTCCTACAATCAAATATCACTTCACTTTAGTTCACTTTAGTTATCCTGTCCATAAAACTCTTTCTTTAGCTCGAGCAATTATTTTTCCTTCTTTTTATTTTTAAGATAGTAAAGGCTTTTCTATAGAAATACGAAACTATCAGATATTATTTGCCAACCTTTAAGTACCACACTTTATACACTTGAAAACTTGTCTCCGATTATTATTAATTATAAAAAGCAATAATTTCGCGTAATGTTGATCTCCTCTGCTTTTTGCAAATCATCTCCAAAGGTCTCCTTTTTCTTTTGGTTACCAATTGTAGCCGTCCAAAACTAATATTTAAATAAACGATTTCCTTAGGTATCTTAATGAAACCTAGAAAATCGTTGATTTTAATATTTCAAGATCAGACGCAATTTGAAATTATTTTTACTCGTTCCAACACGTAGTGGCTATGGCTCGTATAATGAGTAATAAGAAATTATGGCACTTGGGCGTAACTATTTTGCAAAAGTATGTAAAAGTTACTGCTATATCACTTTTATAATAATAGTTGCTATTAAACTTATTTTATCATCTGATGATTCCTGACATCTTGCCCCACAAAAGCTGCGTTTACAAATTTTCGTGACATCTTTTTTATAGGGCATGAAATTTTCTGTAAAAATCCCATGAGAGCACTTTTCTGTCATGGTTTTCATGTGTTACAGTTACACCACAACTGACAAAGGTAAATTTTGCTTTGTCTGTCCATATTTCATTTATGTCTTTATTTTCTAATTAACAAAATATTATTGAATTTAGAAGAACCTGTGTTTTTTTTAATCGAAAATAAGAGGGATGCCATTAAAACACAAAGTTGATTACCATGACTCTAATTCCAAAATTTAACCTGGGGCCAGGAGGGACAAGCTTGTACGGCCATGTTTAAATATTGTTGTCTAAAATTTCACTATGATAAATGATGGTGCAGAACTTCTGTATGCAGTGTCCTTCTTTAATCAATCTTTAATTTGTATTGGCGTATTATCTTTCAGAAACAAATATTTAATGACGCCTCTATCCTCGATTCTGTCAATTTTCATAAAAACACTCGCATCGACTCACTCAAACGATTGTCAAATAACAACTGCGCGTCCAAAATGGCTCAATTTTTTTAATACCTGTCAATAGATGCCCAACCACATTACCCAGCTTTTATTGACGAATGCTGCTATCTTCATGTTGTGGTCGAAAATATTTCAGACCACCCTCGTACTGAAGTATAAAATAAAGAAATAAATTTTATGCCATCAGATGTAACTCATATATATGTCAGTGTCCAAAGGATGTCGAAGCCGTCTTTCGATAGCACTAAGAAAAGCGAGATGTAGGCCTGAACTGGTTTCTGCCAACAATCGCAAACATTCTGTAGTTTGAAAACGGTAAGAAATAGCGGAATTTGGTTAGCGCCGTTATAATTTTTAGGAAAAAAAGAGCTCTGAAATCGTACTTCAGTTTTTTTCTTAAATTCCCTGGAGCCCTCGAAACCATACGAAAATAGGTCACCCTGTACAAGTAGACGTAATTTCACTTATTGAAATTATTTCTATGTTACAAAAATTAAAAAGAAAGCAATTTCCTCGTATCTACCAGCAGGTAGGACGCTTCGTATGTTTCACTAACATACACAACATTTTGAAACCAAAACAAGAAAAATTGATTCTGTTGGGGCGGATTTGAATATCAGTGTATGGATTTTGGATGAACGATTGAGAATCAGTATTCATCCAGTATTGCTGCAGCAGTTAATGACATCAAACCCAGCAATAATCTCAATTTTAACTTTAAGTTTTTTTTTTTATTTTTCAGAAAATTAGAGTTATTTCAAAATTTTAACCAAACTGAATTATCCAGGGTGATTGGTGAGAATGGCCTATTAAAAGTATTATAAAAACTGAACGGAATTTTAAAACAAAATTTTGCAATTCTATATGGTTCAATATGAACTATCACGTGAAAATATTTTTGAATAAATATCACTTCCGGTTAACCGGAAGTGGGCATCAACTTCGATTTTTTAAATAGCACTCTATAAACCAACTGCAAAATTTTGTTTTAAAATTCCGTTCCAATCACCCTGTATTTTAAAATAAGAAACCTTATAACTTAAATAGTTCGGGTTTGAAATTCAATTTGAAAATTACAATATAACATTCTATTAACGTGCTGTACTTGCATACCTTAACCTTAGGGATATACATAATATAAGATAATCTGTAACAGCATCAAACATTATTTAATCTCAAAAATAAATGTTCGAAAACGATTCTATCAAATGTAATTATTCCGTAGTGAGGGACTAAATAAAACACGAGACGATGTCGAAAATGAAGGACCCACCATAACACATATGCCCATCGATGAGTTCCGCTTTTCGCGGTCATTATCGCGCAGGGAAGATTGACAGACGCGATCGCAAAAAAGGTGCACTCACGAACACCTACACGTATCTACGGAGAAGACCGCCCCCGAAACTATGGGGTGTCGATGGCGGGGGAGCCGGTCATCTCCTATATAACCGCGGGCATAAACGTTTTACGCGCGCATTCCACGTTGAAATTCTACAGGGTGGTGAGTCGAATCACAGGTCCTTTACCCCATATATTTCGTCGTAGTTATCAGCGCCGACGAAAGTCTCGTAACAGTTTCACCACGGAAAACTAACTTTCCGAGTTTTCGACGCGCGTCCCAGTTGGACCAGCAGAACAAGATCATCACCGCCTGAAAGAAAACAAGAGAAAAGTCGAGGTAAGTCAATTTTTTTTAAGATTCGTACATGCAGCATGAAATATTTTTTAAAACTTTTTGATTAGGATTAATCTCAAATTTCGTTTTGAATGAATATTAAAATTATGGGAGATATTTTAATATTAGCATATTTTTTCTTGCGTAAATGTAATTTTAAATTATCTACCTAAATTAAAACTTAGCGGAATGTGCCGCCTTGCATAATCGTGTTGAATAAAAAAGATTCAGCTCGTTATCACGGCATTCTTTAAATATTTTAAGTTTCATTTATTCGGAGCTGCAACAAGTAGTACCTAAAATATGCCGGATATTTCATTAGCAAGACGTTTCTTTTATAGTTCGTTAGATGTATGCAAAACGAGACTTTAAATAATATATTTTCTCGGAATGCTTTGAATATACAGTGTCTGTCTTTTAATTTTAAACAAAATTGCATCTTATTTATTAGTCATTTGTAATTTTTAAGAGGATAGTTGAAAACTTTTTTTAAATAATCTGTAGAAATATATTTCAGAATTAGGTTTTCCCGGGAATAGTTTTAGAATGTTTTATTTGTGGTTTATCATACATAACCATAACTATGACATCATTAATAATTTTGGAAGAATATGCACTATCTTTTTCAAATTAAATGAAAATGTTTTAACGACAAAGATCCAAAGATGTATATCATTTTTACACTGCCAAGAGCGTAAATGTAAATTTAACGATAGAATTAAATAATGCCAAAATATATTTAAAGTAGAAATTAAGTCAAGTAATGACAGGATTTTTACAAACTAGGATCTAGTGATCTGACCTTGTCAGAATATCAACTAAAGTTATAAAATATGCATCCTGTTAAAACATTAAAAATACAAAATGTTAAATGAATATAAAACCCATCGAAGCTGTAGAAACTCCCAACAACTAAAAATGCTTTTAATTTTTTTTTTTTAACTGTTACAAATAATGTTCTTATTTCCGAAGTGCCGTAAATCATCCGATAATGCATTGTAGGCTTTAATGCCGGCATGAATGGGAATACCTACAGATGATATTAAAAGAAGTTTGATTTTTATAAAAGAATAGGATCAAATTTACATTTACAATTTAACCCTATTGGTTGGTGGTCAACTAGGAATGGCGCGATATTTTAATGCCCTCACCGCTAAATGTAGACCAAGGAAAATCCTTTATAATAAGACCAAATTTGCTAAATTCCGTTCAGGGAAAGCAGAATAATTTAAATTTATTGAATAAATCAGCTTTAATCAATTTTGCAAGTTGATTACATTGACATTAGGTAACCGCCCTGGTAATTATTCACTCTTCTCTGCAGAAATCCTTTAAACAACACTTTATCAGTAACTTTTTTTAACTTCAGTTAGAGCCAATTATGGATATCATTACAAAAAAAAAACGGAAGGTTGTGCCATAAATCTAAATGATTGGCCCGATAGAAAAATATTCAACGCAGACTGATACATGCTATAGATACCTTAGAACTATTCTTTTCAAAGTTTTGGCCAAATTCAATAATGAAGCAGTTAGACAAGTTTAAATAAAATGGAGATATGTCATCTTTTTGCAAACATTAAATCAAGCTCATAAAATTGCTTTTCCTATTTAACCAAATCTGTGTCTACCGGAGTGAAAAAATTGTATTTACCAGTTATTGAAGAAAATTACATTATCACTAGTTTAGTCATATTACTGACCTAACAAATCGCATTTAATTGTTTTTAAATTACGTCTAGAGGAGATCTGCTTCCTAAAGACGACTCTGTAATATTACTGACTCTATATATCTTCTCGGATAGATAAAAGATAGCAATACCTGGTTTTCGCTGATGTGTTGGTAATTTAGCCTACTTTTTTAATCTGCAGTCAAAAATGTACATGTCTATTTAATATTTTCGATAAAAAACAAAATTTCTGAAAAAACTTAAACAGCGTCCTCTAGCATGCGCGTCACTTATTATACTGGTTCGAATTTATAATCATGCGATTTCACTCATTTGACAAAATATAAAAAATTTGTCCAGTATAAAATATGCTGACTTGTGATAGACCTTAAGTTGGTAAATTTTGTATGAACTAAGAATTAAAATTTTTGCTGTACAGTTGCGCCATCTAGCGGTCGTATTACACTTCCCCAAATAATAGAACGAGCATACATCGTATAATATTTTTTTGTAATAAAAATATCTAATTAGACCCTGAGCTCTGTTGCCAAGCTAACAGACATACTTTATCGTTTCGATACATTTAAGTCGACTCTGTTGCGAAGATGATAAGCCACATAAAATGAACTGTTTACTTTTTTTCATAACTAAGTTGATATGGTTTCCCCATCCTAGATAATTATCCATAGTTGTACTTAAAAATTGTATACTTAACAACTGTGGCATTGATTTACCGTTGCATCTTATACATACACAGTGATGGTTTATTTTCTCGAAAGACCATGAAGGTAGATTTATTGACATTTAATTCGAATCTATTTTTTTTGCACCATATATTCATTTCCTTTACAACACCTACTATTTTTTCAGCAATATATATCTTCATAAGTGTCACTCGTGACTACTAACGAAGTGTCGTCTGCGCAATTTATTACTGCGTAAAATTACTTAGCGCAAGATGTAAGTCATTTGCGTAGATTACAAATAAAAATGGACCTAGAGTTGATCCTTGAGGAACTCTATGTACTAATTTCACGTGCCTCCTGAAGGCCTTTGTAAACATTTTTTTATAATTTATATAATTGATACCTTGATACATATTTAAACATAAAGATATGAGCCTACTTAGAACATCTACAGCATACTACATATTCCGTAAGTTTCCAATCTTGACAGCAAAATATCCAATCGAATAGCTTGCTTAAATCGAAGGGATTTATAAATTGAATCTTGACATGATCTATTTTGTATAAAACCGTACTGATAATTCGATATAACATTATTTCTCTTGAATAACGAAGATTTTTTCAAACACGTTTGAAAGGGATAGCAATAGTGAAATAGGACAGTAATTATTTATGTCGCTAGAGTTGTCCTCTTTATACACTGGTTGATAGTACTTTTCAATCTTTAGCTAGTTAGAAAAAGTTCCAGTTTCCAACATTGAATTGATAATATTTTTGTAGGATTGCCTCTATGCAGAGTTATTGTTTAATAGAAAGAACCAAGAATTAATAAAAAACAAGCTTAACGTAAAAAGTTGAAACCCTAAATAAGCAATTTATTATAGTCATGCATTAGATAATTAAAAACACTTAATTTTATTATTAAATATGTTTTTAATTGTTGTCTTTTTTCTGCATAGGGTAAAACTTATCATAGTTAAAAGCATTTTTTACTAGCTTTCGAACAAGAAGGGGCTCACTAATTAATTTCTTTCAGTTCGAGTAGGTAGAGCTTTATGAGAGAAATTTTTTTCTTGTCAGTTAAGTTCCTCGTTCGTATCGCAGAAAGGGTTTTAAGTATTTCTTTACATTATTTTTATTGTCACCTCGTCGACTTTGTTGAGTATCAAAACAGTACTTGTATGTGTTTCCTTCTTTCGAAGCTTTTTCCAGGAAATCCTGAACTAAATCGTAATCAAATAATATTGCTACATCTTCATAAATTCTTACATGAATATATCCATCAATTCCATTTATTTAGAGGAATGATCAAATCTCGTTAGTTGAGAATTATTTTTGAGGACCAGCCTGATACAAACAGCTGCTCATTGTTGGCGAAGTAAAATCATTCCATGTAACTTTTAACAATTTCACAGCAATGAGAGTTTTCAGCTTTTTCCTGTTGTTCCATAATTTGCATCCATATTTGTCTAGTATAATCTTGTTTTAGACACCAAATGATATCTTGGCGCATTGGTTGCGAAACTGATGTAGCATAGAGTAGAAAAAAATGTATCTTCACGTTATGAAGTTCAATATTTCCACGAGCGAGACAGTTATCAAATTGGTAATGAGCTTTCTGTTGAATTTCTTCAATTGTGACGTCATCCATGTTAATCTACAGGTAGTCCTTTTACGTTTTTGAAGCACAACGAACAAACATGAATAAAATGAACAAAATTGTACCTTTTTCAAACTGTTAACTTTAGTTGAACTGCATTTGAAATCAGCTTTAATCAATTTTGCAAGTTGATTACATTGACATTAGGTAACCGCCCGGATAATTCATTCACTCTTCTCTGCAGAAATCCTTTAACCAACAATTTATCAGTAAATTTTTTTAACTTCAGTTAGAGCCAATTATGGATATCATTACAAAAAAAAACTGTAGGTTGTGCCATAAATCTAAAATCTAAAATGAGGAGTGAAAAAATTGGATTTACCAGTTGTCGAAGAAAATTGCATTATCATTAGTTTAGGCACATTACGGACCTAACAAATCGCATTTAATTGTTTTTAAATTACGTCTAGAGGAAATCTGCTTCCTAAAGACGACTCTGTAATATTTCTGACTCCAGTATAAGATTTCGATAACACCCTGTGTAGATAGATACAGATATCTGTTCTTTAATTAAACATCTCCTTCTATCATTAATTTGCATTGTTGATGAAAAAGAAACCGCAAGCCAGATAGCACGATCTTCATGATTAGTGCTGCGTCTTGGACGTCTAAGGCGCAAACGTCGCGGTTCCTCATTATTTCCTGCCCATCGTCTCCAGTACACAGCAATTTTAACGGCACAGTAACATCATGAATATATAATTCAGCTTCCTATAAATCGATTGTTAAACACTAAAGCAAATAATATCAATGCTGCCCTGAGTAATCTAATATATTTTATTGAAATTTTCACCGCTTCTTAATATAAAGAAAAAGCACATATTTACTGAAGATTTAATAAAAAAATATATGTATATATCAACCAGCATATACATATGTATCATACATATATATACATATTCTAGTTGGCATCGCATTCACAAATATTTTCATTATATCTAACGGCATCGGTCTCGTCTTCAAGAATTATGGCATTTAAATGATTAATGTTCGTTATCAGAATAGTCGCTGTCTGGTCTCATTTCATATCCATCTTATGAAATGTATGTCGTCTTCTTTTAATATCCCTATCAGATTATGGAATGGTAACCGATGTGAGTAAAATTTGTACTCAAGCGAATCGCTACACGTAGCCTGTGACGCAGCGTACCTCAACCGGGACATCAAAATGTTGCCAACATTGTAACAATTTCGTGCTATAGGGTTTTAGCATGACTTTACAGATATGATTCTTAATTGCTTCGAGTATTTAAAAACAATATTATGTTTTAAATCAATCTTCACAACAAAAATCTGCTTGTCGAATTAACTACTTTCCTATTGAGATATATTGCTAACAGAAAAAGTTTGTTAAAAACAAAAAATAATCTACATAGCGATTTGTAACTTCCACACATCTCATCTCTTTTTAATAAATTTACCAAGTTATTCCTCAAAAATATCCCAGATATGTACCGGATGGTCATATCTCATTAAAAAAATTAGAAATGTTACGATATTTTGACAGCTGGTGACGTAACTCATTTATTAAAGACGTAATCCGCTACCAGTTTTTCTTCACTTATAATTAAAACGTCCGGGAACATTTGCCCAACGCTGTATACAGTACAAATCTTACACCTATGGTAGCAGCTCGGCTTCATCACGAATAGAATTAGCTTGATAACTTAAAAACCATAACAGTTAGAATAGTGCTCTCGCAGACTTTTTGGAGAAGATTTCATGGTCTACAAAAAGTTTTTTTGGAGAAGATTTCATGGTCTACAAAAGTTTTTTTATATCTTCTATCGTTAAGCCTGTGTCTGCAAAGAAAGGGATAATTAGGGTTATTTTTGCGAAATTCTCCTTTTTGCGAATCAGCTTTAACCGTAAAAGATATCCAGAAAATTTGTTAGACCTTTTTTGTGAGCATGAAATTTTCTACATAATATCGGGGAGAGTACTATGCCAATTGTTATGGTTTTCAAGTTCTCGAGCCTATTTTGTTCGTGATCGTCAACTTGACCATCAGCAACGTAGTGTTTTTGCTGATTGGGTCCTTGAAATGCATCAAACTGATCCGAAATTTCATCGAAAAATCATCTTGAGTGATGCGGCCCATTTTCACCTCAGGCTACCTAAACGGAAAACCCAAGAATGATTGTTGAAAAGCCTCTTCATCCTCAACGTCTGCCTGTTTGATCCGATTTTTGGTCTGGCGGAGTCATTGGACCATACTTTTTCGAAAAATGAGACCGGAGAAATTGTTCCGGTGGAATGGATTGCACTATCGAACAATGATTTTAATGATTTTGTATGGCAGAATTGGAATATATTGATGTAGACGACGTTTATTTCAATAAGGCGTGCCACACAAGTAACGATACCATCGCTCGTTTGCGTGAAAAGTTTCACGGCCGTGTGATTTCTGGAAGAGGTGATCACAATTGGCCACCGAGATCTTGTGATGCAACACCTTTAGACTTTTTTCTTTGGGACTACGTGAAAGGTAAGGTCTATGCCAATGACCCACAATCGATTCAAGACTTGAAATATGGAATTCGTAACCTTATCGAGGACAACGAGCCGCAAATCTGCGAATTGGTGATGGAAAATTTCATAAAATGAATATGGTCCTGTAAGCGTAGCCGTGGTGGCCATTTGAATAGTTCAAAAGGTATGGTAAAAAGTCCAAATTTTATTAGCCACACCCCTTTTTTCTCTTTTTTGAAAATTGGACATTTTGAAGGTTGTTCAGGATTGTTCTGAAGAAGTCATTGATCTGAACATTTTAGAACTTTGGGAACAATGTAGTGGTAAATATAGTAGTTTCTTAATAGCTTTTTTTGGTAAATTGGTGGGGATAATTACTTTTTAGGAATATAATTTTTATTTTATTAAGGTTGTATAGCAATGTTTTTTTTTTCTGAGAAATGAAAATATTGGACAACTCGGTCAAATCGATTAAAGATAGTGTGGTGCTTTTTTTGTATAAAATCTGAGTAGTAATTTAGCTATCTTTCAGGGCGTGTGGATTTTTGTAATAATCTACATATACTGTACAAATCATGCACCTATGGTCGGTGCTTGGCATTGAAATTATTAAAATACACTACAAAAATGGTGAAAATTTTGTTGTTGGGACAAGTTAGTGAAATGAAGAATCGAACTCGTGCACGTCGCTTAAGACAAAATGAGAATATAGCTGTTGTAGCCCACAGTGTTGAGGAGAACCCAGGTTTGTTCATTTCTCATCGATCTTTGGAATTGGGCATTTCACGAACGACATTACACCGTATTTTGCATAAAGACTACACTATGGGCCACAACAGCTATATTCTCGGTCTTGAGCGACGTGCACGAGTTCGATTCTTCGTTTCACTAACTTGTCCCAACAACAAAATTTTCACCATTTTTGTAGTGTATTTTAATAATTTCAATGCGTTGTTCAAGCGTATATCATTTTTTTTTTAATGTGGTGGGTGCTTAGTTGCAGTGACTCCGTAAACTGTATCGCTTGTCTGGCTATCACAGCAACTCTCGCGGTGTAGTGTTTGTGTGTGTATGTTGTGTTCAATTGGCTTTGTGACAGCATCATATCGCCTTTTGTGATGCCGCGCTGGTAATCACTTTGCTCCCAACAGCGAATGGCAAGTCGATCCGGGATTAAACTCTCTGAAAAAATGTCACCGTCCCTCCAGAGAATTGAACCCCGGCGCCTATCGTCCTCTCACAACAATAGTCAGCCGCCTAACCACTGCGGCCATCGACCCGTTTATTAATTGCGTAATTTTTAGTTGTCATCTATCAACTAGTTACCGGTTGAGACATGACAACTGTTAAAATGGCGGGCTACTGAAAATGAAACGTCTTATTGGAAGACCCTATATATGTATGTAAATATGTATATGAAACGTATGGCAAGTACTAAACCGGTAGAATAAATTCCTTCTGTATTGTTTTATTTTTAACAGCAATACACATATGTTTCAAAAACTGAAAAGCTAACAATTTTCATTTGGTATGATTCAAAGAAATTGAGCATTATTTAGAAATAAAATTGCTTCCAGAAGTTGTAACGCAAATTTAAAAAGCGAAGCTATTGAATTATTTACATGTATTTAATTGTTTCACTATCCCAGAATGTGACTAATTAAAAAAAATTAACAATCAAGCAGATCATGTTTCCAAAGATTTATATCTACATTGGCACTTCTCTTGGTGAGTTTTCGTAACGATTTTTTATTGGTGCAAAAATGATAACTTTAATATATGTATAACTTCAATTTGAGTCACCCAGTATACTAGTGAAGGAGGTCACAACTTGCACAAGAAAGAAAGAGAATTAACGTCATCATCGTCATCATAACGCCATATTACATAAAGCGATATTTTTTGTTAATTATTCTAGAACACTTTAATAAAGTGTTTGGTTACGATTATATTTGATATTGTTTCGATGACCTAGAAACGGAAAGAAATACTACATCAAAAAAGTATTAAGGTCAATGGGAATACGGAAATGAAACTGTTGAATCAATTCAATTACATTATAGGCAAAAACTCTGGCGGTGGAAGGCTATTGCGTTCAATGCGAATACCACACGTTTGGCATTTATTGGCTTAAATGTAAAAATATCTTCATATAAAACTGCGTCGTTAATTTCGATATACGATACTAAAAGGAAATTTTTTCATTGATATATGTATGTGGCGTTCTTTTTTATATAAAGTTTGAACATTTGTGCAGTTAAATAAATCGAACAATTAAATTTAAAGCGCCCCCTATGTTATTATCATTGCAGTCGCTGCAAATATCGATTAGTAATAAAATCAAGGTGCCGTTTTCGTTAGTGGCAAAAAGTAGCAATTTTGTTGTATTTCAAAATTTTTATCGGTCATATTATTATGACGTGAAATGTAGGGGAAAATTTTTAATAACAGTGAAGCATTTTTTGATCTATTATCTATTCAGTTTTACGTCGCTGTTCTAAACTAGTTAATTATATTATAAGTTTACCCAGTTTATGCGAGATAAATATAAAGCAGCTGCGACTTGCGTTGACACATATGTTTCTGTCGGGAACAACAAACTTAGTTTACCTAAAAATTTGTTTCTATATGCTGTTATTCTAACCTACCAAAAAAATGAAAATATTTTGCATATATACTCGTAATAATTTCATGTAGGTATACATAGACCACATATGTATCTTCTAACGTGATAAACTTTAATTTAATTTTGTGTGGTAGTAGAGGATTAAATTTAATTACAACTACACTACATCCAGGATTAAAAGCGTTATTTACAACAGGTAGATAAGCAAGATAGACTGCTTACACTGCACGGTACTCTATATAGGCGATGTGGACAGGACTATGCTTACATGAATTCAAACTAGTAGTCCTTTCAGAAGACTAAGTCGATCTAGAAGCTTTGAAGAACGGGAAAATGTAATTGGTTTAAGCAAGGAGCTAACCGAATGTTGATAGTATCCATGAATGGTTTAATTTATGTCCCCTTGATATGAATACTTGTGGAAATTAAACAGCAAATTTTTGAATATAAGAATTCTACATAATTTGGGAAAAAGTACACAATCATACGTCATATCGAGAGCATCATTCCTAAAAGGGCGTATGAACCAAACACACACTTTTCAAGAAACGAAAAAAAGCGTTTATAAAATTCATTTTAACCTATTCTGGCACATACTGTATTTGTTCTGATATGATGATGATTTATATTAAATGTCGGTATAATTAAATACATATAATTTTAATTACACTGTATCACAAAAGACCAAAATCGAGAAATTTGTTGATACGCCCTTTTAGCATGATGCCACCGATATAAATGTTAAGCCTGTTAAAAAAATCAGTTGAATTTGAAAAGATAACAACAAGTATACAATTGACGATAGGGCTTTATTGATATTTAATATCTTTTATTAGTTGTGTCCCTACCAAATAACACTTTGATTATATCGAAACTTGCTAATGCACAATTGGATTCATTCCATAATGATTTGTGATTCATGTTTCATATTTTTCTGTCCCTACTATTTTATTCACATAAAAAGCAAAAATAGCTAAGAGCAGCAGAGTCAGCCATCGGAACTAACGATAATTCATTGGCGTTATGCAGAATCAGAGCTTTTAAAATAATTCCTAAAAGAATCAATGAAGAAACGCTATTCTATTGGATTTTGTTCAATACCAAATGTTTCCACAAGAGTAGAAATGTTATTACAAATCACTAAACCATTTTCTTCAGAAAAATAGTGTTTAAATTGAGAATTACAATAAACATACAAATTTTGTATTCGATTGAAGAAGATTCCATTGTTTTAACCTAATCTGTTTTTTTTGGATAACTTCAATCGATTGTCTTACACTGCCAAATAAGAAAAAAATCACATGCATTGCAATTAAGTGAGTGTGGTAACCATGCAATCGGCTCTGCCCGTCCAATCTTCTCGTATCCAAAAAGGCTCGTAACAGTAACGCTAAAATGTGCAGGAGACTCATCTTGCATGAGCCATAAGTTTTGGCATATTTGCAATGGAACTTCATCTAGCACCGTTTCTTCTGACTGTCTTCTTCTTCCTCTAAGGGTGGGTTTATCTGCAAGTTAATTTATTTATCCTCACATTGATAAACCTACCTAAAAAACTGCCTATAATATTGACCATTAAATATCGGTGGAAGAAATACTAGTCCCAATAGATAGTTGTCAACTATGCCGACCCAAACGTTGTAGGAAAATCTTTATTGATGTCGAATATGTGCTATTTTATACTGATTTTCGTCCGACCATCGACGATTATTACGAATATTTATTATTCCATCTCTTGAAAAACTGCACTCATCGTTAAAAAGAACGATATTATGAAAATTAAGGCCATTGCATTGTTCTAAAAGCCAACGACAAAATTGTAATCGTGGAAGAAAATCGTTATCTGAAAGAGCTTGCCCATACGGGTACAATAATTGGTCGTAAAACCATTCCAAAAGGTCTTGGATGAAATATCAACGTCAACAGCAATTCGTTTAGTACTTGTACTTGAATCATACTATCATCATCATACTATGTTATAGTGTTTTTCTTTTGGTTTTCCTCTTTTATCAAATGTATTTCACTATTTGCCAAAACTTTTTCACGTTATTGCAAATGATTTTCTTCTTTTTTTTAAATTTATAAATTGAAACAACAAAAAGAAGTTCGAGACAATTTCTTTTAGAAAAGAAAGAAAATAATAACAATTTAGTAACTATACTACATATAAGTATGTATTATATATACATATATTATGTATGTAATGCAATACTTAAAAAAACACATACATAGGTACTAGTCCAGTTCAAAATTTCATTTCTGTTAAGGCAGTCGCCTAAATATGTTTCCATATGTCGAATATAGTTTTGGCAATGTTCTTGTATTGCAGCTTCAGAAGCATTATAAATTTGAACATACAGTTGTTCTCCATCCGTAGGCTGTCTTGTCTTTATGGTAGTTTTCCATTGGTTAAACAGCTCTACAATTGGGTTTGAAAAGAACTGTATGGGGGCAGAGATACTGGTACATGTCCATGAACTCTGATCAGTTGTTGAATTACATCAATTCTATGAAATCTGACGTTGGCCATGACAAAATATGTACCTTGTATATTATCTTCGATGAATAGTAAAATGTCTTTGTCGCTCTGTCAATTGTTGATAAGCTTACCTCTAGTTGCGGATTTTGCTCTAACAGTTTGGTTTTGATTTGTTTCAGTGTTAAAGTGCAATCCTCATTAATTAAATTGCAGATATTTTCTTTCTCATCGTGAGTAAATTTATTGGGGCGATGCCCAGCTCTTGCTTTGTTGTTTTCTATCGGCATTCATTCTTACACACGTAATAACAAAGTGATATAGCTTTGACAATTAGGAAATAATTTTGACAAAGAGAGAAATAATTTGATATACACGGCCCCCTCTTTAATTAAGATGTGAAATAGTTTTGAGAAATAGTGAAGTACATTTGACAAAAGAGGAAAACTAAAAGAAAATTACTGTATCATGTTCATTTCGATTACCGCGCTGACGCTGCTGACAAAGAGTAAGAATAATGGGAGAATAATAAAGCGAATAACGACTTAAATATCATTCAAAATTGCGTGCTCAAGTACTGGCACAACCTCAAGCACGAACCATAAATATGACCCTTAGAAATTTACAAGAAACGACTTGGTCGTCGGTATGACATGAAAGCTTATTGCCGCTTACTGGAACAACTAAAAAAATCTTGATTGTTTAACAAAGTATTCTGATTATTGTGACAGCTAGAATAAGAGAACAGCTGTGTATCGTTGCCTTAGTAGATTTAAGGACTTGGTTGTTCTTAAATCATAAATGTGTCATTTCTGTGCATACAAACCCGATGTGCAGTGCAGTCAGTGTTCAAGCCCAGTTTGCGACGATCTGGTAGCTGTCTATGGCGGACTGGTATAATCTTCTGCTATGATTTGTTGTTGGTACACAACTGACAAGGCTAAATTATTTACAACACTATGCATGCAACAAAATTGACAAACACTAGAGCTTTCAAAGGTATTGCTGTTGCTACAAGACTACGAATAAAAAAGAACAATAGCTGCTAAACTGATGCTAAGAAAGAGAATTAATTAGAGAAGCTGTCTTTCTATCATGACTCCGACGTGATGTACTGTCGGAAATTTAAAGAATTTTTATAAAAATTTGCCAAGATCTAAGAAAATATGTGTATAATATTAGATTTTAGTAAATGGGGGTATTATTAACAACCAACATAGACATTAAAAGACGTTTACGGGTAATTTAGACAGGCTACTACAGTTACCTACCATTGCAGATAGGTGAAGGAACTTTTTAACTGAAAGGATCCTTTTTCAAATAAACTTTAATTAACCGATAAATGAGGAAAATACTATCACGGTTATCTTGTAAATTACTAAAGTAATTATCAAAAATAAATGCCCCTCGTACCTTTTTTAGGACAAGTCATATTTTTAACAACAAAGTTAATATTTTAAGATGACGTCTGCTATGGAACAAAAGAACTTTCCGAATGTTTTACGTGGAACAAGCAGGGAAAACTTAATTAAAACTTCAAAGCTATCGTACATCTCATTTCCTTTTACAATGAATCGAGATGTTGCATCTGTGGTCTAGTGCAAAGCAGAAATGTAATAGTCCTGCATACGTTTAAATACAAAAATGTGAGTTTATCATATTAGTACAATGCACGATGCGCAAATTCTTTGTTAAAAAGGGATATTCAAGTTCAAAGAGAATCTGTTCTACTATATATCTATGTATAGATGAAATATAATATTTTGAAAACTATTTCCTTGTTGACTACGTTCTGGTACATCTAAGGAAGGACATTATATTAAAAATTTGCGTGCGTGTATAATGTAAAATTGTAAAGAATTATATACAGGATGTTTATTTTGGCGATATCGGGTGTTCATGGTATATCGTTGGAATCGCCATGCTAACGAGTGCAATGAAAAATGAAGAGAACCGTCAACGAATGACATCGTGAAGGCTGTAGCTATTCAATCACGTTCTTCTGTAATTAACACTTACTTCTTTACCAATTTCTTATAATGCTATAACTTGCAGTGAAAATCTAATTACTGACCTTGCAAAAAATTGTATTGTGTTACTATACAATACGATGATGCGCTCATAACGTTAATATAGATAGCAAATTATTTCTTTTTACCGAACAGTCTGGTGCTGCACAACAATTTGATTATTTCACCTAAATATACTAGCAAAAGCGACATTTTTACTGGTTATCCCGTGCGCTTTTGAAAAATTCGTTTCCTACTTTACCATTATATACCGGTATTCTCGTTATTTCAGGTGTAATCCCTTTTATGCGTGAATGTAATGGGATATAACGTCACGTCATGTTTGCACGGAGGATTTACGAACGTGATACATAGAACGGGTATTTTATGTCATACATTAACGTTGATGTTTTCTCATTCCTACGACAACGTACGAAGAAGATCTTGAACGTAACTATCTGAATACAACTTGTTGTACTTGTGTTGTTCCCAACACAAGTAAGACGTTATATGCGAAAATGTGTATTATATTTAAACGAAATTATTTACACTCGTCTTATTTCTCGGAAAACTCTGTTGCGTTTCTGTCAGCGAACATTTTTATTATTTCGAGCTAACACTTCGAGCGCGATGCATTCCGGCGTCTTCGCTTTTACTGCACGCTTAAACGCGTCATATCTTTATAAATTCATAAAATTGTTAAATAATGCGCGAGGTTATGGGTTGAATTTTATTTCCTTCCGAATATTTATGTAAAACATGCTTCGCTCAACATAAAATACATTGTAAATATTTTACACTGTTGAGTAATCGCTAATCTGATAATATTTTGCCCTTCTTGTAAAGTTTAATGTCGTAACTTCCTATTGTTAGGGTTTTATATGTTATCCAATAATATCTCTATCTCACGTTACCTCTTAGCCGACAAACAAATTATCTCATCGACTGTTTACTTTTTATATTTAACAGATGACAAAATTCTTCTTGTTGTTCCTTCAACTTGTTGTTTTCAGCTGTCATTATTATATCATTATCATATTTACTCCCCTGCTGTTTCTGTTAATTTTAGATATAGAACGTAATCACAGATTTGACAGATTTGGTGGATGCGCTGGATATTCAAGCAATTTAATATTGCATTTCGAAAGACGAGTTAGTACTACTGTGAAACAAAATGTTTTAAAGTATGTTAAAAAAATTGATTTAATCTCTGATTTAGTATTTAGGAAATGTTATACAGATTACATCATATATAGTGGAAACTCGATGGAGTAATCTGTACTGGAAATAACCGTAAATGTAACAATGCAATCTCTCGGGAATAGCTTGTATCTATGGTGGAAGCTATCATTTAATTTTCTATCATCTTATAAAGGAATTACCTACGAGTCAAGGGAGTAAAATCGGAATGACATTAATTAAACAAAGTAAATACGTTTTCGTTTTGATTTTTCTAGGATGACACAGAAGAGCGTAATACTGTTTCTTGTTTATTCTGATGTGTTTCCCGTTTTTCTTCTCACGATAAGTAATAGATTAATACACATTTCTACAAGGAGTATTCAGGTTTTATTTATACAATTACAGGCTGACTACAGTTGATTTGCCATATGATAAATGTTTGAGTAAATTGTAGATTGGTTCGATTTGAGGTCACTCAAGTTATTATGTCTAAACGTATTGGATCACTGGTCGAAAATTATAAGCATCAATACAAAATAAAATGTTAGTGAAGCCTGTTATATAATGCAGTCTGTACCGATAGATTTTCTTAGGTATTGCTTCCAAGCTCGATGTTGTAACATCAAAATCTGGGAACGCCTCAATGAATTGCTCGATATAACTTTGTAGAGAATAATTCCAATTCCCATCGCGTACCACTTCTGTAATGTGTCTTTAAAAAAAGCATCATGCTCCGGTGTAAACACCATTATGATAACCTGAAACAACAATTCTTGTTTTCATTGTCATTACAATTAATGTGCTACAAACTTAAAAAGCACACACGGTATTATTTACTGGTAGTTAAAAAAAACTTTTATGACAATTAACGAAAATGCAGAAATAAAATAAAGATGAAAACAACGAGGTAAACAAAGGCGTTTAAAAATTGTCAAATATCGACTTATTATTATTAAAAACGCTCCACTATAAATCTGCATTAATTATTGCAATATAGCAGAGTCTCAATCTACTGAACGTACCATATGGTAAGTTGTTCACTGCACTGAATACAAAAATATTATTATATATGAATAGTAAACAAATAAACAAGTTGTGCCTTGTTACATAACATAGGTACTTCATCCTATACCTAGAAAACGTTGAGTCCTTAATTCAGCGTTGGCAGTGATTTTGAAGAGACTTTGCAAGTGTAAAAGCAAAAATACATTTGTGATTCTGGGTTAAAAATTATCTAGGAGTTGAATGTAAGTATTTTGAGAGATTTAGGTGATTCTATGTTTATTGGAATCGAAAAGGGAAAAGCATTAAAAATAGCAGTAACTTTGACGCAAACGGGATATAAATCAGGAAAATTTAGGATTAGAAACATTATGGCATAAGATTAGAAACAGTCCCTGAAGGAAATCTAGGGAAAGCTAATCCGTGAACACTCAAAAATTTCAATAATTGTCCTGTGAATTATAACTACTGGGCAACAGCGTGAATGGCAGTTGACAATTTTTGCTTCAAACGAAAATGTTTTCCTGAAGAAAACTCTTCTCAAGTTTAAAGGTTTTATACGACATCTCATAATTTTAGCTAAAAAGTTGTGTAGAATATCAAGATCCATGTATGTACTGAGGTGTTCTATTTCTGGTAGTAAATGAATGTAAATGATATTTTATAAATGAAATTTACAATTGCCTCAATTCAACAATTTTCATATGGTTAAAAATTTTGCAATAAAATATTTAATGCTACCCACCCTTATCTTGATTAATTTTAGATGTGTGTTTGCTTTTGTGTGTATGCCAAAATGCTTCAAAATCCCCTTTCTTTAACCTTCTTTCTTCGTTTTAACGATGCTTTAACCGCAGAGCTAGATGGATTCTTCGATGTTCGGTTGATTTCGGGTTTTCTGCTTAAAATCATTAATATATTGATGTTAAATCACAAAGCCATTTGAACACAACTTACACACACAAAACTACAACGCGAGAGTTGCTCTGATAGCCAGACAAGCGATACAGCTTACGGAGTCACTACAACGAAGCACCCACCACACAAATTTTTCTTGTTCTCGTTTTTCAGATAAATTAGTGGCTGGCTTATGATAAAATTCGACAGGGTTATTAAATCTGACGTCATCAGATTTAATGATTTTCTAATAATTTGGTTTGCAATGTTATTGTATCTGTCAATTTATTTAAAACGCTTGTCATATACATGCCATTGTCCACGCCATTGTCACCATCAGGATTTTGTCGCAGGCTTCTGCGTTTTCGCATACTGAATTCGGATGTCTTAATACGCAATTCGCGTAAATGAAAAGATTGCTTACTTCGATCGAAATGAATTAACCAAACACAAACCCCAGAATTTAGAATTTTGAAAATTATGAAATTAGAATAATTTTTTCGGACTATTGACTTTATTGCCAATAGGTCCTGTCATGATCGCCACATGAAGACTTTGCATTTGTCGATTCTAATGAGCACATAAAATGCCATCAAAACATACATATGTTATGTGGATAATACAAAGTCACATAACAGTATGTATCCATCAGCAGAAGGACCTAGCAGTGATGAATACATTATCATCCATGGATGAATATGAAATATGTTTTACAAAATTATTTTATCAAAAAAAATTGTTAATTGGTGTGATGCCAAGATATTATGTTCAAAGATCCTATTCTTAAGAAATGATTTCTGCGAGGAAGACATAGATAATGATGTTGACGTTTGGAAAGAAAAACGTTTGCTAGAAAAAGCAAGCCGAAAGACATAACAGATGTCGAACGAAGATAATGATATCGCATCATCATTAACTGTGGAAACTTTTTACTCATTTTCAAAATATTTTATCTGATGATTGATACATTTTTGTGCATGCTAGACCCAACTATTGTAATGATACTTTAGGCAGTGTGAATGAGAGGAGGGAAGAAAATCCCTATCAATGCAGTTTGTTGGTATGAATGTGTTCGAACTTGTACTGTAATTGTGAAGAATGATCCCGGGTTACCTTATTTTAACTCTTCGAAAACTTCTGGAGAAACAAATGACTGCATACCAGTCAGAGTTAATAATTCTACATTTCTGTAAAGCTATGTCTAGTTCTTTCCAAGAGAACAGGCGACAATTCCATCTACTATTCTACAATCTTAAAGGCACAAAAAGTTTACAAATTTGTCATAATTTTTTACTAGGATTTAAAGACTTGTCAACTGACAGGTAACTGACTCAACACAAGCCAAAATCAGTACCACAATAAGTTTTTGTAAAAAATCTTGAAAGTGGCAAGTACGTAATAAAACACACCATAGAAGCAATATACTAAATCTACTTACCAGAGTTAGCAAATTGTTCAAACATAACATAACTGACTTAAAGCCAATTAGAAATAACAAATAAAAAGTAAAGTTAGTCATAACTCAATTTTCGCCATTGCAGCCCCTCAAATATGTGTACAGTTTGTCTTTTTCGATAGTTCTTTGAAGGCATTTTATTTCTCCGAAAAATTTACACAAACAACTGCAGTTAAACCAAGCAATTTCAATGCACTCACTATCAATTCAAATCAAATACCTTATACTGTTCTATAACTACGGCAGTATTATTTTCAAAATTTGCCATGTTAGCAACTTTGGCATCTATATTTATAATAATTTGATTAATAGATCTGTTTTTATGTCTTAGTTTTTAACAACCTTATTGTCTGTAATAGACTTACGTGAAAAAAATCACTGTATAAATACCTATAATGTCCACAAATATCGTCTGAAACCAATAACGTTACTGTACGTACCCGAATATAACAATAATACAATATAAAAGAAACATTTCAAACGCAGCTGTTCGGTTCGCCCGGTAGGTCTCTGTCTTGATGCCTATTGTCTCAATGTCAATATGGCCTATATTTCAAAAGAATAACTTCAGATATTCGATAAAATCCAGCTAGCTAGAAGTTGTACTGACAATTCAGTATAATCTACGAAAGTCACTTTTAAATTATGTTCCGCTTGTTGTATGTTTATTTTACTTAATTAAATTTTAATCAAGAATAAGTGCATCTATTAATCTGCATTTAACAAAGACAGATTGGTAATTATAAAAAGAATAACCGATCCTCGATTTTAAATTGGTGCAGATAATTTGTAAGCGGTAAGATTTGGGGCATGTGATTAGGTAATAATTTCCAGCAAGACATCAAGCGCAGACTTACTGGAGACTGAATTCTGTCGGTATGTACGCAGTTGTCTGTTGATTTTTCTAGTTATATCGATTAGTTCTATAACTGTTTCGACAACGTGAGATATACTAAAAATTCATTCTTTATTCTTTTAGTGTTAATTATTGAAATCCTGACAACATAAGTTATTAAATTCTTAAATGTATAATTTTTTATTATTAATATAAAAAATGATTATATTGGTTGTGGTGCCTATACAGGTTGTCCAGATTAAAATGCAGTACATGAGGATATTGGAAACCGTTGAAGATACAACGTCGGTTAAATGGGAGAAAAGTGGCGTATTTATTTGTCCATAAATAATCCGACATCAGATTTTGAAATTTTTGTTTCATTAGGCAGATATGGGGTGAAAAAGAAAAAAATGCATTTTTGAAAATCTTCCATATTTTGTTTCCTAAAATAGATAAAATTACAAAAGTTGCAGGCTAGGGATAACAAGTGATGAGGATTTTAAAAATGATTAAAAAAAAAATCTAGGTCTACTAGATTTTGCGTGACCATAATCAACTTTTGTTTTTCTTATGGGATCCATATTGGATTTTGACATTTTTAATATCTTCAAAAAATGCTATTCAATGATGTATAACATTTTTATGTTCACGATAGTAAAAACATTAAAAATAGAGAAAGTAAGACTTTAAGATAGTAGGCCATGGAACTGTGTATAACTTAAGTGTATACTGATAAAAAAACAAAAAATAACAAGTCTCCAAGTACTTTCAAAATATCTTTAACATTTTATTTGTTAGTGTTCATTAAATAAACGTGGTTAGGTAGCTGAATCATTAATGTAACAACTGTTCAAATAAGCCACCGTTCACTCGTATGCACAATCTACATCGTGTTAGTACTGCCTCACAGCTTCAACTGCTTGACGTAATTCTTCCACATGTTCATAAGATGTCGAATACACCTTGTTTATCAGATAGCCCCATACAAAAAAATCAAGAGGTGTGAGGTCCGGGGACCTAGCAGGCCACCCTATTGGTCCTCGGTTACCAATCCCGTTATTGTAATATTGATTATTTAAATAATTCGTAACCAAAAAGGAATTGTGTGGAGGCGCTCCATCTTGCTGAAAATACATTTTTCAACGTGGCAAGTTGAAGTTCTTCAATTCGTTCAGCAACATGTGTGCGCAAAAGTTCTAAATACCTTTCAGAATTCAAATTCTCATTGAAAAAGAATGGACCGATAACATGGGTATCAATAACGCCGATCCAGACATTAAATCCCCATCTGACGCGCTGTCTAATACCACGAACTAGGTGTGGATTTTCATCGGACCAAAAGATAGTATTTTTACAATTAAACATTCCAGAGTTAGTAAATCGACTCTCATCAGACCATAAAATTTTTGCAAAGAAGTTTGGATTTTCAGTATGTTTTTCGATGAACCAATGACAGAATTGTGCTCTCCGTATTGGCTCTTTCACGATAAGATTTGAATTTGGCACGCTTTAGAATGGTACCAGCTGTTGACCTAGCGACGCCAAGTGTATTCTAAATTACCCGTAAAGACGTACGGGGATTTTCAACTACTGCTTGAAGAACAATATTTTCATTATTTTCATTGTTTCATTGTGACTTCTTTTGGGTTTGACAAAACTTCCATGCATTATCAAATTATCACGCAATCGGCGAAAAATGCTTTTTTCTGGCTGTCGCCTTTCAGGGTATCTATCGAAATACATTTCTGCAGCCAATTCACCATTTCTTCCACATAAAATAAAACACTCCAGCATTTGATATTTGTCACTATTTGTAAAACGATTAATCCTAGGTTTGCACAGTATAGATACTTGTAACAATACAATGAGATTAACAATAAGATTACTAACATTTCCGAATAAACTTTACAGCTTTTTGAGTTGTTTAATACAAATGTTACATTTATTATCACGGCGTACTATGTTAAAATCTTGCTTTCTGTATTTTTCATGGTTTTACTATCTTGAACATAAACATGTTATACATCATTGAAGAGCGTTTTTTTTGAAGATATTAAAAATGTCAAAATCTAATATAGCTGCCATAAGAAAAACAAAAGTTGATTATTGTCACGCAAAATCTAGTAGACCTAGATTTTTTTTGAAATCATTTTTAAAATCCTCGTGACTTGTTATCCCTAGCCTGCAACTTTTGTAAATTTATCTCTTCTAGGAAACAAAATATGGAAGATTTTCAAGAATGCATTTTTTTTCTTTTTCGCCCTGCATCTGCCTAATGAAACAAAAATTTCAAAATCTGATGTCGGATATTCATGGACAAATGAATACGCAACTTTTCTTCCATTTAACCGACGTTGTATCTCCGACAGGGTGTATAGATCTATTAATCTATTGTGCACTCTGGCATGAGCTGTAAGCTACTTCCCATCCAGTCTAACAGCTTTAATAAACTTCGTCTATAACTGAGATAATTGGCTCGGGTTTCCGTAAGCTACTTTCGAAGCTATATTTCCTAACCATTTAATCGTTTGATAGACTTAGAAGTGGGGAGAGTCTCGTTTGAGATGCCTAAGCTCTGCCGTATGGAGTCGCGCCCTCTCTAGTCCCAATTAAAAGGTGTTTTTTAGGCCCGATAGAACTTACGAAAGAGTTAACTGTCAAACGAACTGTCATATTGCGCTCACTTTTTGACATTTATGATCGGTATACCCTGGCAAACCATGAATAGGTTGATGCTTGAAAAACGCTACCAAATTATCATCAATTCGGGCAATTTATTCATAGACGACTTCCTTGTTTGTGTGGCGCACATAATCGTCCATCTGAGCAAACCATTCGTCGAACTGTGGATAGATTCCATACCACATACTCTCTAAATGATGCAATAATACCAAGACGGACTGTGCGTTCTGAAGAGACTATCGCTTCTATAAACAAAAGTATGGAAGAAGATTTAAATTTATCGATTCGTCGTCGGTCGCAGGAGTTGGGGCTCTGTTCGTCCACTAGCCGGAAAATTTTGCGCAAACATCTTGGCCTACACTGATTTTAAGATTCAGCTGGAATTAAAGCCACGAGACCATCATATGCGTCGTTCTTTCGCCGATTGGGATCTAAGGCAGTTAGAAACGGAACAAAATTGTGTTCTGCATTGAGGGTTATTGTTGGCTTAACGGGTTTGTTAATAAACAATTTTGCTGCATATGGAGTGAAGCCAGTCCACAACAGACCCTACAGACTCCATTACATTCACAAAAATGCGGTTTACACGCTGTTGGCACCATTGGACATTACTTCTTCAAAAATAAAGCCGGAGCTCGAGCTGAAGGTTCCCACGAAGATGTTTTGTTTATGTAACTAATCTTCATTTTTGCATGAAGGCTAAACTACCATATAATTAGCGTATATACCGGGTGTTCCACAAAAACTTAATGTAATGTCTTTATTTATCATCTGATTTTAATGATCTATATATGAAACTGTAGGGTTTCGTAAAGACTACAAACAACAATGCAAATTATCTGTTTGTCAGACATGATTCGCGAGAAACGTAATTCAACTTTTTTTTTCAAATTGCACTATATATATTTTTTTGATTTTTATAAAAGAACATTTCCTAACGATTCGAATAATGTCATGAAAACATACACTTAAATAAGGAATAATGCAAGAAAAAGACAAGTTTCTGCAAATTTTTATATGTCAAAACTAACAGTAGGTCATGAATTGGAGTACGCAATTAAACAATCACAGCGTCTTTTTCAACTACTGTCACTGTCAGTTTGAGTGATCAACGGATTGTCAAAAACACCGTTCATTATAATAAACAAGTTTGTATAGTTTAATTTCGATTTATTTTAATATTAATAGAAAATATGAATTTTGAATATTTAACGAATATGTTTGAAGTTTATTTTGAATGTGGTAAAACACCATGTGACGCTATTAGAATTTCTCAGGAACGTTTCCCTGATAGGGAATCACCACATCACAAGAAATTTGCACGACTGGAAGCCAAGTTGAGGATGTACGGATCTTTTAAAAAGCCAAAAAAGACGTACAAACTACAGATGAAAATTTAGATCTAAACGTTTTATTGATGGTTGCGAAAAATCCTAAGACGTCCGTTAGAGAGATTGCTAACAACATTAGATCATCCAGTACAACAGTACATTCTATTTTGAAAAAAAAACATAAATTAAAACCGTACAAACCTCAACGGATCCATCATTTGCTGGAAGACGATTATCCACGAAGAATGCTATTTTGTAATTTTTATTTAAATAAATTACGAGAAGATCCACTATTTTATTCTAAAATTCTCTGGTCGGATGAGTGTACCTTCACGAATAATGCTATATTCAATAGAAAAATCATAGGTATTGGAGCAATGACAATCCTGGATTTCTTATTGAAAATAATATCCAGAGAAGGTTCTCTTTAAATGTTTGGTGTGGAATTTCAGATTCTAGATTAATTGGACCATATTTTATTGACGGTATCCTAAATCAAGAAAGTAGGTAATGTATGGTATCATTACTCGAAGAAATAGTGGACAATCTAGAAGAATTGCCCATTGCTCAATACGCACAAATTTACTTCCAACAAGACGGAGCTGCTGGAGCAGTATTTATAGGAAAATGTTTTGGATTTATTCATTTAATTATTTTGTCTGATCTAAACAACAAAAGTGTTTATTTTATTGTCTGTATTTTTCATAATTATGAATAAAAAAGACGTTGCGATTGTTTAATTGCGTACTTCAATTCATGACCTACTGTTAGTTTTAACATATAAAAATTTGCAAAAACTTGTCTTTTTCTTGCATTATTTCTTATTTAAGTGTAGGTTTTCATGACATTATTCGAATCGTTAGAAAATGTTCTTTTATAAAAATCAAAAAAATATATATAGTGCAATTTGAAAAAAAAAGTTGAATTACGTTTGTCGCGAATTATATCTGATAAACAGATAATTAGCATTGCTGTTTGTAGTCTTTGCGAAACCTTACAGTTTCATATATAGATCATTAATATCGGATGATAAATAAAGATATTACAGCCTTTGGAAATTTTTGTGGAACACCCGGTATACAAAATTCAATACTTTATAAAAAAGACCTATCTTATCTTCCTGTCATATCGTTCCTTTTTTCACAAACCCAGCTTTAGCGGGGTAAAATATTCAAAAAATTTAAAACCTTTTTTATAGAGCATTAAATTTTGAACAAAAAAGTTCGCAATAGTTGTCTGTGACAGTTATAGTTAAATGTTTCTCTAGTTGAAGCGAGTCACGTTAGTCTCTATTACCCTTGTAAGCCTTGTTATACTGTATATCTCTACTAGAAGTAAGATCGGAGCCAAAAAGATTCTGTTGGCAAGATAAAAGATCATTTCAACAGTATTTGGGCGACAATTTTATGGATCAAACCGCTATCTCAAAGGAGGGCCTCCATGTCTCAACATGACGTTAAATAACTTCTGAACGGCTGGATTTCAATTAAGTAATTCCTTCTAACACTAAAGTATTCACCGTTCTTCATATTTTTGGAGTTTACGAGTAGTATTGTAAATGCAAAGGTAGAATAGCACATTGCATAACAACCACGAGTCATAATTCATAATTTGAATGAATTAAATGGATTGTGGTACTGGGCCTTGTCGCTCTTTGTCGGTTGATAAATCTTACTCCCTCTTGAATTACCTGAAATTAGGAGGTGTGAATTGTAGATATTCGATCTTCTTCGATCTTTGTTAGGATATTGTTACAGGTGCGCAAGATCATTATTTGAATGTTTAATTTGTTTATTTCAGTTCCTTCGTGTTTCATATTGCTAAACAAAGAGAAAAAATGAAATCAATAAAATTACATATATTCTATACTCGAAAGGTAAACGATCACAGAACAGATGGAATATCTGTTTACTCCGTTATACGGATTATCTGATGATTAATAGTTGCTTATCCAGCCAATTATATGCTATATATTCTATCTAATACAATAAGTAGATAATAGCATTACCCAAATACATAATAGATTAGAATATTAATAAAAGAAAACACCGTTTCACAGGAAAAACGTCAATCTTATTTATTAGATGTATACATTTCGCGACCTTCGTCGCATCATCGGTAATATTATACTAACACATTTTATGTACATTAAAAGTATTCACACGAGAGGTTTTGCTGTAAGTCACAAAAAAGTAAAGGACATAAAAACAAATACAAGAATATCGAACGATTATTAACTATACACAATACTATACAGTGGGCATTCGAAGTACAAAAATGTTATATCACATCAAGTAAAGGACTACTATTAAGCGGTGACAAATCTGTGTTCATGAGTCTATTTCTATGTTTTTTCATGTATATAGCCTCAAGCATATCTAGATTTTTATTGTTTGAATGTTTTAGTAGTTTTGGATTTCCTTTTGTAAAATTGTGCCCGGTATCCATGAAATGTTTGCACAATGCTGACTTTTCTATGTCTCTATTCTTAGTATGTAATTTGTGTTCATAGAATCTAATTTCCAAATTTCTTTTTGTCTGGCCTACATAGCACAACTCACAAACATCACAGTCTATTTTGTAAATCCCAGACTTTTTTATACTATCGTCTTTGTCAATTTTACTTGACGGTAAAAGATTTTTAAGCGTATTGTGATTGGAATAAGCTGGAGTTAAATCAAATTTTTTAAATAAATTATCAAACTTGTAATGTATGTCATGGTGGTATGTAAGCTTAACATGTTTCTTAATTTTTCTAGTATCGTTAAGTTTAAGCAATGTTGTACTTGTCTTTATAACGTGTTTCTTTTTAAAGTTGTTGTATATTTTAGTCACATAGTGATGTGGAAATCCATTAATTTCAGCAACTTCATAGATGAAAGTTAATTCCTTGTTAAAATTATGTTTAGAAAGAGGTAAATTAAATAATCTGTGAAATAGACTATTAAACGCGGACTGCTTGTATTTATAAAAACACGAGGAATCGTATTGTATGTAGTTGTTGGTGTGCGTGGGCTTCCGGTAAATATCAAAGACTAATTTATTGTTCTCAATCTTAAGTAATAGATCTAAGAATGGTAGTTCTTTTTTGCTATTTTCATTTTCGTATGTGAATTTTACAGAGGAATATTGGTTGTTAAGAGTAAACAAAAAATTATCGATATCAAATCTCTCATCTACTACAGCCAAAACGTCATCCACGTAACGATACCATAGTTTTGGAGATTCAAATGAACTACCTAATACTGAGTTTTCCAAATGATTTAGAAAAAGTTCTGCAATAAACGGCGATAATGGATTTCCCATCGCCGTACCGAACGTTTGTTTATAAAATTTACCATTAAAAACGAAGCAATTTTGCTTCATACATAACTTAGTCAAGGCGATGTATTCGTCAATACATTCTGATTCTACATCATTGTACCTCAAGAAATCACGCAACATGTCTATGGTCTCATCAACCGGAACACTTGGAAACAGTGAAACGACATCAAAAGAAACAAGTTTATCTGATTGACTGAAAATATCATTTTTTATCTTATCAACTAAATCAATGGAACTATTTACGCTTCTATTATTTTTAAATTTGAAATTATTAAATTGTTTTACTAACCATTTGGCTAAATTGTATGTTGCTGAGTTTATATTAGACACAATTGGACGAAACGTGTTTCCAGGCTTGTGGATTTTGGGCAAGCAGTACATCTTGGGGATCGTAGGATTCTTAATCCATAATTTAAAGTTTAAGTTTTTATCAATCAAGCTTTTACAATTCTTTAAAGTTTTCTTTACCTCATTTTTGTGCATTGTGATAGGGTTTTTGTTTATTTGTTTATAAGGGCCAGTTTTTAGCATGTTTTCAACGTTCCCAATATAGTCTTGCTTACCCAAAACCACCAACGCATTACCTTTATCTGCTTTTACATACAAGCAATTCTTCTCTTTTAGTGATTCAACAGTTTTTGTATCTGAGAGCGACGATCCTGTCAAGTGCCGTCGTTTCTTCAAGATCTTCGAAGCTTGATATTTAAAAAATGTTCTCTCTTCTGGTGGGAGGCAATAGGCGGCAGCTTCCAAATTGTCTACAATGTCTACGAGTGGGAAATTCTTCTGGGAGATTCCGTGACGTAAACCTTTTTTAGCATTTCTAGTTCATCCGACGAGAAAATTATGTCCGTTTTGTTATGGATCCAGGTTTCTTGGGTATTATTGGTTTCTTTCTTTTTTGCAGGTTCTCCAACTAAGTGTTTTAACTTTTCTTTTAAACGTTTTCTCTTCTGCGTTTCTTTTTTCTTTATTATACCATGTAACTTCCTTTCAAATTCATGCCATTCCAAAGGTGCTGCATGCTTAACTAGCTTTAGATGTAGCTCGTACGACGTTAATTCTAGATCACTGATTTTTTTGTACAAATGTCCAATTTCCAAGTTTATCCAACTCAATTTTGCTCTCCAGATAATCTTCGATAGGTCTTTATTCGTTTTACAAGTTGTAATTTTTATAAATTTTGGAAATACTTTCAATGTCTTACACTGCTTCAGGAAATGTATGTCCAAATAGAAACACTTTACTTTTGTTCGTAAATGTATTAGTTTGTTGTAATACTCGCGTGTCCCGGCCGACATATCTGATAGTGATAGTTGCGAGTCTGTGAAGTTTCGATAATAATAAAAGAAAACACCGTTTCACAGGAAAAACGTCAATCTTATTTATTAGATGTATACATTTCGCGACCTTCGTCGCATCATCGGTAATATTATACTAACACATTTTATGTACATTAAAAGTATTCACACGAGAGGTTTTGCTGTAAGTCACAAAAAAGTAAAGGACATAAAAACAAATACAAGAATATCGAACGATTATTAACTATACACAATACTATACAGTGGGCATTCGAAGTACAAAATTCCAAAATTTATAAAAATTACAACTTGTAAAACGAATAAAGACCTATCGAAGATTATCTGGAGAGCAAAATTGAGTTGGATAAACTTGGAAATTGGACATTTGTACAAAAAAATCAGTGATCTAGAATTAACGTCGTACGAGCTACATCTAAAGCTAGTTAAGCATGCAGCACCTTTGGAATGGCATGAATTTGAAAGGAAGTTACATGGTATAATAAAGAAAAAAGAAACGCAGAAGAGAAAACGTTTAAAAGAAAAGTTAAAACACTTAGTTGGAGAACCTGCAAAAAAAGAAAGAAACCAATAATACCCAAGAAACCTGGATCCATAACAAAACGGACATAATTTTCTCGTCGGATGAACTAGAAATGCTAAAAAAGGTTTACGTCACGGAATCTCCCAGAAGAATTTCCCACTCGTAGACATTGTAGACAATTTGGAAGCTGCCGCCTATTGCCTCCCACCAGAAGAGAGAACATTTTTTAAATATCAAGCTTCGAAGATCTTGAAGAAACGACGGCACTTGACAGGATCGTCGCTCTCAGATACAAAAACTATTGAATCACTAAAAGAGAAGAATTGCTTGTATGTAAAAGCAGATAAAGGTAATGCGTTGGTGGTTTTGGGTAAGCAAGACTATATTGGGAACGTTGAAAACATGCTAAAAACTGGCCCTTATAAACAAATAAACAAAAACCCTATCACAATGCACAAAAATGAGGTAAAGAAAACTTTAAAGAATTGTAAAAGCTTGATTGATAAAAACTTAAACTTTAAATTATGGATTAAGAATCCTACGATCCCCAAGATGTACTGCTTGCCCAAAATCCACAAGCCTGGAAACACGTTTCGTCCAATTGTGTCTAATATAAACTCAGCAACATACAATTTAGCCAAATGGTTAGTAAAACAATTTAATAATTTCAAATTTAAAAATAATAGAAGCGTAAATAGTTCCATTGATTTAGTTGATAAGATAAAAAATGATATTTTCAGTCAATCAGATAAACTTGTTTCTTTTGATGTCGTTTCACTGTTTCCAAGTGTTCCGGTTGATGAGACCATAGACATGTTGCGTGATTTCTTGAGGTACAATGATGTAGAATCAGAATGTATTGACGAATACATCGCCTTGACTAAGTTATGTATGAAGCAAAATTGCTTCGTTTTTAATGGTAAATTTTATAAACAAACGTTCGGTACGGCGATGGGAAATCCATTATCGCCGTTTATTGCAGAACTTTTTCTAAATCATTTGGAAAACTCAGTATTAGGTAGTTCATTTGAATCTCCAAAACTATGGTATCGTTACGTGGATGACGTTTTGGCTGTAGTAGATGAGAGATTTGATATCGATAATTTTTTGTTTACTCTTAACAACCAATATTCCTCTGTAAAATTCACATACGAAAATGAAAATAGCAAAAAAGAACTACCATTCTTAGATCTATTACTTAAGATTGAGAACAATAAATTAGTCTTTGATATTTACCGGAAGCCCACGCACACCAACAACTACATACAATACGATTCCTCGTGTTTTTATAAATACAAGCAGTCCGCGTTTAATAGTCTATTTCACAGATTATTTAATTTACCTCTTTCTAAACATAATTTTAACAAGGAATTAACTTTCATCTATGAAGTTGCTGAAATTAATGGATTTCCACATCACTATGTGACTAAAATATACAACAACTTTAAAAAGAAACACGTTATAAAGACAAGTACAACATTGCTTAAACTTAACGATACTAGAAAAATTAAGAAACATGTTAAGCTTACATACCACCATGACATACATTACAAGTTTGATAATTTATTTAAAAAATTTGATTTAACTCCAGCTTATTCCAATCACAATACGCTTAAAAATCTTTTACCGTCAAGTAAAATTGACAAAGACGATAGTATAAAAAAGTCTGGGATTTACAAAATAGACTGTGATGTTTGTGAGTTGTGCTATGTAGGCCAGACAAAAAGAAATTTGGAAATTAGATTCTATGAACACAAATTACATACTAAGAATAGAGACATAGAAAAGTCAGCATTGTGCAAACATTTCATGGATACCGGGCACAATTTTACAAAAGGAAATCCAAAACTACTAAAACATTCAAACAATAAAAATCTAGATATGCTTGAGGCTATATACATGAAAAAACATAGAAATAGACTCATGAACACAGATTTGTCACCGCTTAATAGTAGTCCTTTACTTGATGTGATATAACATTTTTGTACTTCGAATGCCCACTGTATAGTATTGTGTATAGTTAATAATCGTTCGATATTCTTGTATTTGTTTTTATGTCCTTTACTTTTTTGTGACTTACAGCAAAACCTCTCGTGTGAATACTTTTAATGTACATAAAATGTGTTAGTATAATATTACCGATGATGCGACGAAGGTCGCGAAATGTATACATCTAATAAATAAGATTGACGTTTTTCCTGTGAAACGGTGTTTTCTTTTATTATTATCGAAACTTCACAGACTCGCAACTATCAAGATTAGAATATGGTATTATCGTAATTCGTAGCAGATATAAAATTCAATATGTTTCTTACAGTACTCGAATATGATTAATAAAATAATTCCTAACATAATTTTAAATGATATTATCATAGCTTTCGGGAATTTTAAAAGTTGGAACAACATTTAAATTAACCTATAATATATATACGTGAAGAAAATCTTAGATATGCTCAATTATAATCACATCAATAGCAAAAAACTACATTTATGAAACTTTTAATTGAATCTGTTCCTTCTGATTAGTTTGTTTTTATTCCTTTGAATTTTCTAAAAAAATTATATTCAGTTGAACATACTGTGTTTTCTACTTTAACAAAGTACACTCACAAACGGATGTGTTGCTTTAGGTCACCAGATAATGTCATTTCCCATGTTTGTATTTGTTCAAAACGAGGAAAATCAATTATATTCTCAATATATCGTATATTCTGTATTGTATTTTAATTGAATTAGCTTAGATTTTAATTGGTTTAGTTGGGAATTTTAGACTGACAAGATGAATCAGGATATAATGAATACAAAGCATTTTTGAAGGGCTAATGAAACGTGTTTTTACTTTCAAATACGAGCATAAATTAGTGATATTTATACATACATATGTGCATATGTTGAATATGAATATATCCTGGTGTTTGTTGTGGACAAATCAAATTTATGTAGTTCATAATTAATTTATTCAATACGAGATAAAACTAAACGACGTTTTAAACGCACTAACAATAAGTGGGCTACGCACTGGCAGTGAAGTCTAATGAAATTAATAATTTCTTTATAAATAAATCACCTGATTCAACAGTAAACAAGAATTTAATCCTTTTCTATAAATCTAATAGAATTGACCGAGAACGAGCTCACGAACCATCAAATCTGGCGCTTCGGGATGACTGTGATTGACCTCTATTGTAATTATTCCATATATTATCCACATTATTAACTCTGTGTTACTGGAAAATTATTATCCCAATATATGGAAAGAGGTGGTCAAAAAGAGCTCTCCTGAAAGTCATCGGACCTAAGACCGATCAGTATTTTGTCTGTGGTCTCGAAAATCACGGAAAAGGTAATGCGTCATCAAATAAATAACTTTCTATCTACAGAAGAAAGTACTTTCTAATTGTCAATCAGGATTTAGGGCTGCGAGACTTGGCTTCTGAACATCACACTGACATTATTATAGCTATGGATAGGGGAAGATTAATAGTTGTAACCGTGTAAGAAGCTGTAGACTTAATTGCTATTATCGTGGTGGACGAACGCAAAGGGTTTTCTTGTCATCCGATGTCTCCTATCCTTGTGAAATTACTAAAGGCGTGCCGCAGAGGTCCATTTTGGGTCCGACACTTTTCAACATATACAAGATAAAGTCTGGAACAAAATTAATATTTCTGTTGTTTTCGGTTTGATGGAAAAACCCTGAAACAGGTCGATTTTGTTTTTATCCCGTGCACTTTATAACATCGCGAATTTGATTCTGTCGTCATCTGGTTGCGCGTGGGCGTGACGTCATCAGTTTTATCAAATGGTAACCCGCCACATTTATTACCCCTTGTCGTTAGGTATTACATTGTGCATGAAACGGTATAAAAAGTTTGGTACCTTACATAACAATTTTTGGGAGAAAAATGCTTTCGATTTTCAAAAAATTAAAATTTTATTTCTAATGAAAAACGAATCAAAAATTATTTAAAAAAATCAGATAAATTATAATGCGAGGTTTATCTTGTACTGTCGTCAAACAAGACACCAAAAAAATCTCAACGGAAGTGTTCAAATTCTCCACCATTGGCCATTTGACACTGGCCGAGACAGACGTAGACGCTTCCTAAGACACGTCGTATTGTCTCTGCACCAATATTTCGCATTTCCTCGCGGATACGATGTTTCAGATCATCCAAGTTATTTGACTTATTGGTGTACGCCTTTGATTTCACATGACACCATAGAAAAAAATCAAGTGGTGTGAGATCTTGCGAACGGGCAGGCCATTCAATTGTTCCCCTTCGTCCGATCCATCACCCGGGGAAAATTTCGTCGAGGTAACTCCGAACATGCCAGCCAAAATGTGGAGATGCTCCATCTTGTTGAAATCAGATTCTGGGGTGAGGCTTGTCGGGGGTGTTTTCATCCGGAAATAATTCTACCAATGTTGGCACTAGCGTAAATCTTAGGAAATGTAAGTATGTTTCAGCGTTTAAATTTCTGTCCAGAAAGAAAGGCCCCACAATGCGATCTCCCACTATTCCCGCCCATACATTAACTTTTTGCCGGTGTTGGGTGTGCTCCTCTCGAACCCATCGAGGATTTTTGCCCGACCAGTACCTACAATTGTGGCGATTCATTTCACCGTTCAAGGTAAAAGTTGCTTCGTCACTAAAAACCACATTGTCAACAAATCCGGGATTCTCATCGCACTGTAGCATGATTTGTTCACAGAACTCCTTCCTGAACTCGATTGATTTTGTACGGATGAAGTTTTTCCTTCTTCAGCAATTTGGCTACTGTGGTAAAATCGACTGCATGATCCTTGGCAATGTTCATTGTTGAAGTGTGGGGGTTGTCCTGAACTTTCAAGAGAATATTGAGCCTTCTATCTTCCTCAATTCTTGGTCGATCTTGACGAGCCCTGTCTTTTACACTACCAGTTTCCGCCAATTTTGCGACAATTTTGCTCACCGTTGACCGCGAAATCTGTGCGCGATTTGGATTTTCTGCATTGAAAAACTGACAGGCTTCTTCATGGCTACGTATTTTATCACCAACCAACAATAATGAGAATTTGAATCCGCTCTTTTTCGCTCAAATTCGCCATTTTCGCAATGCACGTTCAACACTACCAATGGAGCAAGTATTGTGAATGGATAAGTTCAAACACCAAGTAATGAACTGTCAATATGACGTGTCGTAGAAAACGTGTACGTCCGTCTCGGCACAGAATAGACCAGAAGCGACACTGATGGTGGGGAAACGAATGTAGTCACGTGGTCAGCGGCCATTTTGAAAAGGGTTTCTAATCAATGAGTGGTGTCAAGTGGTGCTTACGTTTGTTGGTGTTTACGTGTGATTAGAACAACGGCTTGTATCAATTTTAGTTAAAAATGGCATGTAGACAATCCCCTATGTGATTGAAGTGGTAAATTGCTGGTCCACGCAAAGTGAATGCAATCCTTATTTTGGAAAAGGTAGAGTTAGTGAATACGTTGATTGAAGTATACATAAAGATGCGCAATCTATGACAGTTGACGGAAATCTCAGATCCATCAAATGGAGATTTGCATTTGATGGATCTGAAATTGCTGTCAACTGTCATAGGTTGCCCATCTTTATGTATTCCTTCAATCAACGGTGAATGGTTTCAGAAGAATCCAATCAAACTGAACATATTTGCCTTAACTGAATACATTCACTTCTATCAGTATGAAAGAATACACCTAATAAGTATATCTCCTTGTACTTTTATTTATATTTTAAACTAAGACAGTGAAGCAGTTTTTTCACACCACAAGGATTCAAATATGTATTTATACAGTAAATACTTATTTAAATAAATGTTATAATTTTAAATAGTACATCAATCCTGTTCCATTCTGTGTATATAATGTATTCGTAAGTAAATATAATTTTATGATAAAATTATCGACGATGTTTAAATTGAATTTAAACTACCATATTTTGCCGCCTTTTATTTGACAAGTTACCCTTCTCAAAATGGCATGAAGGTCATTGAAATCGTACTTGAAAGATCACAGGCGCCGACGACTAGTGTCGTTTCTGTTCTATTCTGTGGTCTCGGCCAGTGTCAAATGATGGTCAAATGGCCAATGGTGGACAATTTGAACACTTCCGTTGACATTTTTTTGGTGTCTTGTTTGACGACAATCCAAGATAAACCTCGGATTATAATTTATGTGATTTTTTAAAATAATTTTTGATTAATTATTCATTAGAAATAAAATTTTAATTTTTTGAAAATTGAAAGCATTTTTCTCTCAAAAATTGTTATGTAAGGTACCAAACTTTTTATACCGTTGTATGCATAATAGAATACCTAACTAAATAATTATTCCTTTCCTTATGTACATAATATTTAGGAACACCCTGTATATATATTTGTTATTGCTGAATCATTACACAGAGTGGTGCAGTATAGTACTTATGTGAACACATGTATCCAACATGCATTGCATATATCTAGTACAGGGTTTCCACGGCCAAGTGGGACATAGGCAGAATACATATAAAATCGGTTTTCGGTGAATATTATCTCCCTAATACTACTTCATTCAAAATTAAGGGCCGCATATTATAACTGGGTTAACAATGAACATTTCCACAATCATAGTACAAAGAAAGTCATTTTAATAAAGCCAAAAAATTATTATTTTTAAATCTATTGTTCGTGAATTCCTAATAAGGCTTTTACGGGTCGATGGCCGCAGTGGTTAGGCGGCTGACTATTGTTGTGAGAGGACGATAGGTGCCGGGGTTCAATTCTCTGGAGGGACGGTGACATTTTTTCAGAGAGTTTAATCCCGGATCGACTTGCCATTCGCTGTTGGGAGCAAAGTGATTAACAGCGCGGCATCATAAAAGGCGATATGATGCTGTCACAAAGCCATTGAACACAACATACACACACAAAAACTACACCGCGAGAGTTGCAGTGATAGCCAGACAAGCGATACAGTTTACGGAGTCACTGCAACTAAGCACCCACCACATATAAAAAAAAAAAAAAAAAAAAAATACGTGGTTTAATGCGCACGCAAATGCAAGGATTGTTTAGGGTTCGAATCTCGGCAGATTAGTTTTATTTTTTAATTTTTATCTCCAACAATAATGCTACAAATTCAATAACACTACAAAAATCAGAGATTTTGCAGACTATAAAATCGATATTTTGAGGATTAAGGTAAATAATGAATAATTTTTACAATAAAAAAATGATCACGTGCTATATTATTCGATTTTTAATTGTTACTAAGGACGAATCATTTGTCAAAATAAACAACAAAACTTAATAAGATTAAAAAAAATTAAATGCATTTCCCGGATTCGAACCCCAAACAATCTGTGTCTTACGTTATTAAGGCGTCGCGTGAACGTCTGCGCCACGGCCGCTTGCACTAACTGACTTATTAAAAGCCTTATTAGGAATTCACGTACAATAGGTTTAAAAATAATAATTTATTTGCCTTTATTAAAATGACTTTCTTTGCACTATGATTGTGGAAATGTTCGTTGTTAACCCAGTTATAATATCTGGCACTTAAATTTGGATGAAGTAGTATTAGGGAGATAATATTCACCGAAAACCAATTTTACATGTATTCTCCCTATGTCCCACTTGGCCGTGGAAACCCTGTATATGCATAAATATAAAAATGGGTCGTATTAAAAGTTCATGGGTGATAGGCAATTTTTGTTTTCAAATTTGTTTTTAGGATGCCGAAATACATATGAAACACCCAAAAATATCCATGTCACAAAATGTGTGTTTATAGATTCGTTAAATTTTTTTTACATAGGTGATTTAAATTGAATCGGTTTAATTGTGATCAATGGTATCAAAACTTATTATGTTTGTTTTCATAATACCTTAACGCTATATCTAATTAAACATTCTGAAAATCGCACACTACTTTGGTTCCGTAATCTGTTTGAATAATCGGAATAAATAGGAAGCAGAGACAGACAGGTGAAACCGTGAATTGCATCTCGGTGTGAAATTTATTGTAACCGTAAACCTTATTATTTCTGTGTCAATTCAACGTCTCACTTACCTTTAGAACGAATCAACAGGTTTTGTTTCAAGCACTCAGATGCAATGCAAATATTGATTTCTGTACATTTCAATGAGCTGTCTACGGTGGAGTTTGTTCAAGTTAAGTGATAATTTACGGAGCCGTTTCTAATTGAGCTAAGCATGAATGTATGTGTGCATATCTCCTGCAAAGGCAAATACAATGTAAACGACATACACTTGAGCTACTATGCAAATTTGAGAGAATATGTTCGTGCTTTAACATTTAAAGTGCGTATATATATATGTGCATACATACATGCAATAGCTCTTGTGTAAGGTACAAATTCATTAAATGCATTAAGGTGGATTACGTTTTTCGGGTCTGTTTGTGTATATAATTAAATAAAAGAATGACAAAAAAATGCACAGAAATAAGTATAGGAAAAACAAATGTTTTTTAATGGCCTAACTCGATATAAAGCTGAAACTCGGATTAATTTGATAATAACTGATTTTTTTTCATGCCAAATATTTCAAAATGAATAAATACGTTTTCGATTTAAATTAAAAAGTTGGCCAACTTCAAAGGTTAATTTCAGAAGTGTGAAATAATACATTCATACTTTTTTTTTCGACGGGGGAAAATATTTTATGAACATCGGACCTGGATGTCATTGGCCGACCATTCTGGCATGCTTATACTAAAAACCCCCTTACTAATTAACTCCATGCTTCCGGAACTGCTGTTGGCATAACCTCGTGAGCATACATGTCTTCAGCTTCTCTCTAGTCTCAATCTTCCTATTTGCTTTTCTCACGATTTTCTCTTGCTACCATTACGTATCTGATATAGCCAGTAACAGCTGTCCAATTAACTCCACTTTCCAGCATAGTTTCTACGATGTTGTGTTTATTTATTTCTTGCTATACTTGTTCTGCCAAGGTGCTTCTTCTTGCAGCCCATCTTTCGCATCCTCCATTGCACAATCTTGGCATATTCAAGTAGGTTCGGAAGTTTCCATGTCCTGAGAGAAATTGCGTGAGGTGAAAATCCACTCTTCTGAAGCTGCATGCTACCCAAGGTTTTAGGTGTCTAATTAATGTTTTTGTCCAGGTGACTGTCGAGTTCAGGCTCTCCCATTTCCGTTGCCACCTCTTAATAGTTGTTTCTCTTTACATTTTTTTGTGAGCTGAGGGATTATTGCTTTTGAAGATGAAAAGTCTTCTATGTTCTTCCGCCAATAGGGAAATCGGTGGTACAGCAGCTATCACTTGTGCCGCTTTAGCAGATACCGTTCTAATATCCGCTTATTACTCTTAACAGGGATCTTCTTTGTACCTTTTCCAAAGCGTCTCTATGTTTTTTGCTATCCAGCGCAGATGCCTAGGCTAGCATTGTGTAAAGGGTCTGGGATTGTATAACTCCATATATCTGTCTCTTTGTACTGCTAGGCTCTTCCAGGTTTGGCAGAATCTTGAGCATAGCCGTCTGAGTCCTGCAGGCTTTTTTCACAACTCGTTTTACATGCGCTCGAAAAGTCAAGTTTCTATCTAGTGTCACCCCAAGGTACTTTAATTCCATCTTCGGGAAAATTTGTTTCTCAAGCACCGCAAATTCGATTTTTGCACACTTTGAGAGTCCTTTTAGAATAATGGCCTCGGTCTTCTCGGGAGCTAGTTCGAGGTCGTTTTTCTTCATCCAATCTATAACTTTTTCTAGTGCCTACATTCATATATTAAACATGCTATTTTTCCTACTTTTTCATCTTTTTAATTTAAATGAAGATACATATGTACATTTATGAAATATACGGCAGTGTGTGGAGTATGGCACACTCGTTATCCCTCAGAAGTTCCCCGTCACTAGAAAACCGCTTCACATTCAGCTTGGGAACAGCGAAACGTCGCAGGGTGCAAGGTCTGGACCGTAAGGAGGGTGCTGAAGAAGTTTCAGTCTTGTAGTAGTCAAATATTTGTTGAAAGTTTCGGGGCTGTGAACTGGAGCGTTGTCATGATGGAGAAACCAAGTATCGATTCTTGACTTTGGTTTTAGATGACTTCAGACAGGCACTGTTCTCTGTATCACTTAGCTGTGTGACTGCTTTTTGTGTGTCTAAGATAACACGCTTCACAATTCCAGTCGATTTAAACAATATGGCTATTTTCTTAGTTTCTCAGCTACTAGAGTGTCCTCATCATCAAAGGCTCAAAGTTTGTTTTGAGTCTTGGTCAGTCATAATAATATAACCAAGTCTCGTGACCTGCCACGATGTTGTTCATATATCGAGATTGTCCCTTAGCAAACATTTTTAACATCTCCTAATACCAAGCCATATGTCGTGTTATCTGCTCTTTAGTTAGTCTATGCGGCAGCCAAGGACAACAAAGTTTCTTCGCATGCATTTTAAGAAGTTTAAGCACATTGTTACTCACCCTGTACGGTTGCTTCATTCTTTTCAACAGATTCAGACCTAAAATTCTATTACCCAAAAGCTTTCAGGGAAAAAGCTACAAACTCCAAACTCAAGTTTCTTTTATTATAAATTATAAATATTGATTCGGTCTTACCGCTTTATATAACCGCAACTTCAGTACAGATTAACGAAATGAGCCGGTAAATTAGGTCATTACTCAAATGGTGTCACTTTCAGAGAAGAGGGTGTTTACCTCTTGTTTAACCCGTCTTAATTATAAGAAAAACTGACGTCGATATTCCGAAAATGACTATACCTTGTCTGTTTCAGTTATAATTTTGAATTTAGTAATATGTATAACAATTTCGGAAACATTCAATAGTAAATTATTGTCAACAAATTAATTATTAAAACTCCTTTTGAAGCTTGTATTATTTATCCTTATTTCCCGTATTTATTTTTTTTAAACGGCCATAAAATTAATTGGTATAAACCTCTTTTTTTTGCCGTTAAAAGGAGATACTAAAAGTTAAACAAAACTGGTTAAACTTTCTATGTCTTTTTCACTGAAAACAAACAAGCGTTCAAAAGCGATAAAGAAGTTCTATGAAAATCGTCTAACCAACAAAAAAAGCAACGAAAAATTTTGTTTATACTTTGTGGAATCATTCTCGTTGACATGTGTTTAAATATCAGACGCTTCAGCAATGGTAACTGAAGCGTTAGAGAACAACGAACGATAAAAAGGAACGAGAAATTAATACGATTATAAAACAGCGATGTTATTTTTTTTATAAAACCGAATGCTTAGATTTTATGGGGAGAATACAATGTTGCTTCGCAAAGAACACAGGTTGTAAATAAATCTTTGTTGTATAAAAGCATTACGCTATTATAAATTAATAAATGAAAGGTCTTAGTAGGCGGTTTGACGTAAGAATCAAAGAAAAATGAGGAAGGAAAAGAAATTAGTTAGTATTATATAAAAGAGCGACTGTATTATATTATAGTTATAGATATATCTCTTGTTAAGATCCTTAACTATGGTTTACATGATAGCCTCTTGTTCTTATTTCGCGGATTTGTCATGGTGTTTTGGGTTTCTCTCTCTAATGGATTCAAAAGAAACTTTCTGCTATTGGTGAGCGAAACAACTATTGTTTTGCTTGGATTGATACTTGGTCCTTCCCTTTGGAAGGAGTTTGGATGTTAATGTCGCTTCACGCAGACGTCTGAGCAAATCATCGATGACTAGAGACTAAGGTACAGTCGATAGTTTTTTTCCCTTAGAGACATCCATTTACTAGTCTAAATTGTAGAAAGATTGAGATTTCTTTGTTCCACATCTTTAATTGTTAATTTAAAGTTGGCGTTGTCAAAAGTATCTTGTACATGCATAGAACTATCTCTTGATTCTCAAAAGTGACATCAATGTTTTTTCCAAGTTTATGTAGGATCATTTTCCTGGAGGTAGCAGTTCGATAAGCAATTTGATGACAATTGAGAGACATGTTTGTTAAATGCTTCATTCTTATGCGGTTTTCAATTATGTGTCTTTAAAACAAACAATAATAATTAATAAAGAGTTAGGACTTAGATACTTTCTTTGGCACAGGTTTGGTTATCATGGATAGTAGGGACCCTCTCCCTCTTGCAACATGACCGGAAAGTTACCATCTTCTCCTGCAGACCTCAAGCACCATCCTCATTTAACTAGCTCGAGTCTTCCATGACTGTTTTCAGGTAGTTGTTCCCTGTTATATTCCATTACTTTCTATGTTCACCCCAATTGAGTTTTAGTTTCTTATTTCACCAGGGCACGTCTCTGACGTTGTGCTTTTCTTTTAAAAGACAGCCTTTTTCGAATGTCATTAATATTATTTGTTGCATCTTATAGGCGACTATATGAATATCCTCTATAGTGGCAGGTCGATTTATCGTGCTATACCCTTGTTTTGAGGTATTCGCAGCATAAATCCTAGTCAGTTGTTTTATTAGGAAGCGATTCTAGTAAGTCAAAGCGGATGTGTTTGTTATTCGTACAACGTCAAACACGTCTTCCTACATTTGTAGTTTGATGTTGTATGTAACGAAGAAAATCAGCAGAACGGTTAAAACAAGACGGCATATTTAAAGAACATAGGTTTAAAATTTAAAAGGAATGGATGAATAAACAAGACTACTTAAAATTTAATATTTATCTGTTAATAAAAAATATACATTAATTATTAATAAAGTTACACGCATTTGACAAAAGTCTTCGCAAAGTAAGTCGTATTTTTGATAAAAGGTGAGTCAAATTTATATTACTAAAAGAAAAAGACTCTTTTGTATTAGCCCTATGGGCTTTATAAACGACGACTATTTCATGTTTAAATATTCATACGACTTCAACACTTGTTTAACCTACAGCTGGTTGTTGTACGGACACAAACCTCTTATATCACAGGGTTTTGCCTCTATCGTGTTTAACACAAACTCCTTAACATTAGTAGCGAAACATTGACTTAATATTATTTTGTATTTTTGTGTATTTTTTTTGTATTTTATACATATTACCTAACCATGACACGGTCAAAACTCGGAAGCTCTCATAATAGCGATTCAGGCAGTGGAAGTCTTCGATATTATTACTGTGGATTTATGGAGATATTTACTCTTACCGGATTTCTCTGGTATTTATAGGAAATTTTGAGTTGTTTTTATCTTCATCTGAATTTCCTGCTCACACTGAATTTGCACTAGAATATCGGTCACTTTTTCGAGTCATTACTGTTTCGGCTGTGGTATTAAATTGTGAAATTTAATATACTACTATGAGCGCCTATTACCTTTGAGGTCCATCTATACATTGTAGGTATTTGCAACCATATGCTTTTATCGATAATCTACCCACCTAGACCATTATGAGATCATTTCCTCCGATTATGGCTTACACCGTTTAATTCATGCCCAAAAGTTTTTTTGTGTCTACGAAGATAGTATATAAAGTGAGGTGTTTTTTCGACTTTTTTAACTTTACTCTCCGATGTAGTTTTCTTTTAACTGTGGACTTTTGCTCCAACGCTATTCAAACTCTTTAATCCAATGACTGTAATACGACGAATCAAAATGAAATGCATCATAATAATTCATTCATTTGATGAAAATCTTTAACAAGGTTTAGAAACAAGAACAAGTTGGACAGGTTTACATCAAGGCTAAAGGCAGAACTTTGAATCGCCATTCAACCAAATTGGTGATTGCAATTGCCAACCAGTGAGCTCGCGCATTATCGCGATAGATCAAAACTTTTTCTAGGTAAAAGGAATCGTATTTTCTTTAATTTTTTCATTCAGCTAGTCAAAAACAGTGCGTAGTACTCGCAGGTGATTGTTTTCCCGATTTGGATATAATCTTAAGGATAACATGATGAGCAATGATGAGCATCTCAAAACATAGTAGCCATAACCTTGTTAGCTTATACGATCACTTTTGCGTCCCTTTGATGCAATGCAATCGGCTTCTGCCCATTGTTTTGATTAAATTTTTGTTTTGGGTGTATAATGGTGTATCCAAGTTTTGTTATTAGTAATAAATGGACGCAAACATTCAGTACGATTTCTCTTAAAAAAGCTTAAACACTATTTAGAAGTGGTTATATGAATTTGTTTCTGGTCTACAGTTAGCAAACGTGTGGCATCCATATTTTGGACAAATTTTGTCGTATGCCAGTGTTCACGTAAGATATGACAAACACTTTCTTTTGATATTGCAATAGTGTTGGCAACGATAATTTAAAACGAAATCATGAACTTTAGTGATCATTTATTCAATGGTGGCCTCTTTTGAACGTTTTGATCTTGATGTCAGATGTGTGCATAAAAAAAATAGGACAACTAAACGATTACTGTGGATTACTGTCTGAATGAAACCGTCAGAAATGTCAGATATCCTTTGATAATCTGTAATGTGACGTGGGCTGTATTAAATTGACCGTTGTGGTGACATTTCTAATTTGACATTACTGAATTTAATAATCATTCTAAATTGATCAACATGTTGGAATTATCTGATTGTTATAAAGTATTGATATTAGCAAAGTTGGTCCGAAAGAAATGTAGCTAGAATGTTTAATATAAATAAAGCTAACCGTTTTGAGTGTTAAGAAAAAACAGGAAGAAAATAGAAGTGTTAAAAGGAAAGAAGGTTCAGGGCGACCAACAATTTGAAATCAACGACAAGATGAATGTCCGTAATAAAAATGAATTGTGGACAGCAATTGAGAATGCTTGGGAGGAATTAAATGAGGATCAGAATATTTGGAGAAACCTTGTTTTATCAAAGACTTGCGCGAGTTTTACACGTTAATGGTGCAATGATTATAAAATATAATTAGGTACCTACTTGTTCATTTGTATGTATATCAAATGCCACATTGCGAAACGGACTAAATATGTTGATCATCACATCACATGTGATTCATATCTTATATGTCACATCTGTCAAATCTAAAGTCAGCTTACATTAGCAAATAATTTTAAAATATAACCAAACTTGACAATAAGGTGTACGAGATTTTATTGCAAGCCAGTGTTCAGTCGATGCCAGATAAATGTAGTACAGCCTCAAATTTCATATATGTCAAAAATTTGAAATTTTATTATTGCAGGACGACATTTAGCTTGAGATACTTGTCATAAAAATCAAATGTCAGATCATACCGAAACATAGATCAAAATACTAACTTACACCATAAAAATTAAAAAAAAACGCTTGTACTACATTTATTTCCATTTTTTTTGCACACATCTGTATCTTTGGCTCTCCTACGACCAAGTTTAAATTCATTCACCCAAAACCAAACTGTCTTAAATGATAGTGAAGGTTTGCTACGAAGACGATTTAAATCTTCTTTAATTTCATTTGGTCTCTCTTTCTATCAACATAAAAGTGTTTAATAACAGCACAACATCCTTTTGTGTCCATATTTACAAAACCACCAAATTCATTCATTTTTTATAACTGTACAATTCAAACGGCACAATATATTTGACTCAAACTTTGACAGCTGTCATATAAGAGATTATAAATTTAATAAACGACAGGCATGTGTTAATTGTGGTGCAATTTCTGTATTATTTAGTTCACATTTCAGACCACCCCCTCATGTCTCAACATTTTTAATTTTTAACATTTCATACTCTGCACGTCCAAAACGCTATTACAAATTAATGAAAGAGGATGACTACATGACTCAGTAAAGTTTGAAGTCGATTGAAAAGGGATGTAGTGAGAATGTCTGAAATAAACAAGAAATTTCGGGAAAACCTTTCATTTATATATTATTTTAGTTAACAGAGACGTCAAATTATATATTGGTAATTTTTTTTTATTCATTAGGTATTCGTCTCTGAATACTACTGGCTCCATAGCCATCTGCGTCATCAATTGGGTTATTTAAGCTCAGTTTCATGACCAAATGCATAAATTTCTCTTGGACAATTATCAATTATATTTCGTACTTAATACAATATAGCTCCTTACTAAATTCGACGATTATAAACACATAACTTGTATTTATTAGTAAGTAATGTGCTAGACTTTTTTGAAGGAGGTTATGTGATCGGAAGAAACTATAGTCATTTTAAAACCTTGGGTGCTAAGAATGTTACAAGTAAAATATGAGATTAAACAACCATTACAGACAAATTTAAAAGTAGAATGAGAGGGAAATGGGTCTTTCTGCAGTATTTACTAGCAACGAAGAAAGTGTATTAGTTAGTTGGTAGGTATGTGAATTAGCTAAAGGTAATATTTGTAGTTCATGCTTGAGGTTGTGTCGATGCTTGAGCACACAATCTCAAGCACGAACTATAACTATGACCCTAAATGTTTAGCAACACTATTTATAGATGAGAAACCAAAAATTGTCTATTTTAAAAAGATTATAGGTAGCTATTTTTTAGAGACGCTGTAAGTTTAAGGTTGGCTAAAAGAATACTTATCTTAGTAGAACGCAATTGAGAGGATTATATAATAATTTCGTTTTCTTTCAAGCGGACTGAAGTATCTCCAATAATTGATGGACATAACAAATTATGCAGTGAAAATAAAATAAAACTCAATTAGTTTCCATAACGCTGTAAAATTTACATCAAAATTGAAAAAGATCAATCCAGAAAAAGGTTTCATTGTTATAATAGTTTATTTTTTAATCCAAAATTTCTATATAATATCAAATCTTGTTTGCGTTTGTCTCAAAAAATGTAGGAATTAATTTTTGTTAGAATGGGTATGTTTATTCCCCAAAGTCACTTGCCTATGGTTGGAGCATAAAGAAGATAAAAATACCGCTTTAATTAAAACAGAGACTAAAATATGTGAAGTTTCAGTCGAGAATTTTCAACGAAATTTAATGTGGAATGTAAATGCATATTCACACACGACCGTGTATACTTTCATGACTTATGTACTTTTTTTATTAAGCTAACACTTAATATCAACGTTAGTGTGTTATTTTATTATTATAATAAAGCTACCTTTAGCATTTTATAGAATTAGATGAGGTCAGCTTTATGCATTCTTTATACTATCCTTACTGAATGAAAATATTAACAATGTAAAAACTTTTGTCGTTACTTAAATACATATTTGATGATAACTTTTGAACTTTATTACGTATTGTTTTGAAACTTTCTAGATGAATTATTTAAACCTCATTCGTGTCAAAACGAAAAAACTACACGTTTATTTAATCAAATAGACATTTAGGTTCCAACACAATTATAGAGAGGAATCTGAGAAATAAACGTAGCGAGTTATTGATTATTGATTTTTTTTTATGTTTGCAGAAAACTAGAAATATTTTCAACCTATCCATCGGTTATTAAAAAGTTTTCTGCTTTCGTTAATGCGCTTTAAGTACGAAAGTTTGTCTAAGAGATCTCTGTTTCTCGATGGAAAATAAGGTGTTTACTAAATCTCAAGGGGAACCATCCTGATGAAACTAAAATTGTTTTGTAGATATGAAGTTGACCTTTGAAATGTTTGTAAAAATCCTCTCGAATATGGATACAAAAATGATTGGGAACGTTGATGTTTTAATAATGAAGATTTTCATAAAAGAATATTGCTATTTCAAAGATGCACTTGCATCGTATTTACGCAAATTAAATCCAATGTTTGAAATTTGCGCAAATCTGATCTCTCCTTTGAAAGAGATGCAATTGCAAACAATAATAAGATGATGCGAAAGAATTGCTTTTCAATTACTTCCTTGTCCACTACAAAATGAGAGGCAATTATTGAAACGTCAAAGAGAAGTATTTGCAAATGGGAACAATGAAAATTACAATAGAATTGTATCTTTCTAATACATTCTGAATTGTTCTCCTGGTAATTAAATAAATTTAAATGATTTTGCGTTTAAATTAGTGTTGATTTTATTTCGTATAAATAAGTGTTTGTATGATATATTCTGTTTAATATTTAATCAGAAGATTATTTGAAGTCAATATCAGACTTCGCTTTAAACTAACTAGAAGAAAAAAAGAATAAAACATTAGTAGTGCTGCAGAATATTGCCACTGTTTCCAATCCATTGCAAAATTGAGAAGATGATTTGGCAAAACATCATAAAGATTTACAACCTTGTTGTGCGAAAATTGCAAAATTCTATGCCTGGAAGGCAAAAGATGTACCTCCCAAAAGAGGACTTTCTGCGAAATCATAAATTTAAATATTCCAAAGTGGAAATTTCACTTCTGGAAGGTTACGAATGACGGTTACGGAGGAAACATTACCTGACAACGTGACCTACCAGCAGATAGAGTACACCTTAGGCCTAAATGTACCGACAATTTGTTCGATTCTCATGAACATTTGCATATAAAGAAACTTTGTTGCCTTTAGATGACGCATAAACTAACTGAAGAGCAGATGTTGGTATGTTGGTATTATAATATTCTGTCAAAGAATATGGTTCTATGTTGGTTAAGTATCTTTTGAGATTATATTTAAAACTGGTGTTATCGCAGTTTCTTATATTCAAAGGCAAATAATTATATAATAATTATATAATACAAGAGTAATAAAGACCTTTTCAGTAACAGTGAGCCTATGTTTCGGATATCGGTAATTAACTGCTTATAGTCTAATATCGTAGTCATGGCAGAAATGGCTATTGTTGAAGTAATTTATATATTTATATTATTTATTTTTATGTTTATTTATTATTAATATCGGGAATATCCAAAAGTTTTTTCAGGTTGAGAAGACCATAGCATGCACTACAAAGTTTTAAACACAAGTTGTTAATGTGCGAAATATATCCCTCTCCATTGTAGTGAACTTTGAGTATAGAGTCTCTCCTTTCCTGCTTACAGTTACTATCTGCTTCCTGTTAGCAAGATAGGACCTCAAGAAGAGTTGCTAAAAGTTATACTATTATCAAGTGTCGACCAAGACTCCACCAAAATTTGTGATGAAGACACTTCCGTAGGTGTCCGTTTCAAATCAACTGTATTTGTGGAGTGTGTCGTCTTGGATACACAAAAGGCAATCACAACTAAGTGGTACCCAGAACAGTGCCTGCCTGAAGTCATCAATTCTCTTCACTTAGTTTCCCCATCATGTTCCAGCTCACCGCGCCAAAGCTTGCAACGAATATTTGATCACTACAGTACTGAAACTTCTTTACCGCCCTCCTTACAGTCCAGATCTTGTTCGCTGCTACTTTGCGCTGTTCGCAAATGTGAAAATGAAGCTGAAAGTGAAGCAGTTTTTCAGTGACGAGAAACGTCTGAGGGCTTGGGGCAAAGGTAGTTTAAGGATTGGTTTCGAAGGATAGAGAATTAAAAAGTCCATCTACAAATGTATGTATGTACATATAACAGGTTCAAGGAATGGTGAAAAAGATCACCAAAACAAAGACAGGCCTTAGTTTACTGAAGACCTACTGAATAAAGACAGGAAGAGTGTCAAAGCGATAATAGGTCTGTTGACCAGTCATTGCAGACTGAATAGGCATATGTTTAAGATTGCCCTGGCAGAGGATGCTCTCTGTAGATTCTGTCAAGAGGAAGAAGAAACCTCAGTTCATGTTTGGTGCCACTGCTACAGCCTAGCGAGAACAAGGTTTCTAGCAATGGGCGTAGATAACCCCACAACTAACGGCTACATAAAAGAGTCGCTCTCAAAAGTGATAGGCCTAATTAAGAAGGCAAAATTAGAGAGCGTCCTCTAGGATAAAAGGGGTCACAATAAACCTGCAATGGTCGCGGTGAAACAGGTTCGCATGGCCACCCCATTCCTAATCTAATCTAATCTACCACTTGTACAGATGTATTATGGATTGATTAAATGAGGTTAATTGATTGAAGAATTATTAAAGCCACTGACAGCCAAGCAAAAAAAAAACAAAGGAAAGTTCTTATTGTTAAATATTTGTCCAAAGTATATTGAAAAATGCGTTTGTTTCTTTTGTAGGTAAAAATTATTTAACTTGTCTATCGACCGAATTAATTACCAAAACTAATTATTGTCGCGCCTTTTTCTGCAATGGCTGATTGAGTATTCATTTTCGGTTAATTATATTTTATGCTGAATATAAAATACTAGAGCATTAAACGTTTCTGAATAGCACTATACATATATTCTGGATTGATTCATTCCAAAAATTATTTCTGTCAGTTACCCGTCACGTTTACACCTACATTTAAAATATTTCGTTGCGCTCACGCATCTACTAAAATGCGCAGAATGTAAATAAGTTTTAAAATGTATACAGCTAACTGACAAATGCGGGTGTATTTCATCCATAATTTAGCCTTCAAACTCCTGGAATATATTTTGAAGTGATCACTTTCTACATACATTATTTCTGCACGGAAAAAATTTGGGAAATCCATTATTCTTCTTGCGAAAACAATCGATCTTGCGATTCGACAGGAAAACAGCCTACTTATCTCCTTTTGTATTTAATTCCATTTATTGCGTTTTAGCGAGATATCCTTCAAACAAGGGACTTTGTTATAACAACTGTTTTTAATGTATTACATATTTTTCTCAGTTTGTTTGTGTTTGTTGATGGATGATAAACAATAATTTGATTTTCTTCCGTTAAAAATATTCATCTATTACTAGCGGTCTAATATTGAATATAATCCTTTGAAGAATATTATTTGAGCTTTACTGAAGCAATCAATATTATTAATCGAGAATCAGTATAGGAACGAAACACTTAATTCAATTCCATGCAACCGATTTAACTAAACACAAATCTCTATTGCAATCAGTGCAATATTCTAATTAAATAAATAGCGGCTTCTGTATTAGTTGACCATATACTGCAGCAAAGTTGTGTAGAGCTTTTAATCTCGTCCGATTGAAATTTGAGCAGCTTCGCTTTGCTTTTAAATACTGGGTATTTCTCAGTAAACGGTTATATACATAAGTACACTTTATGATATATACATTAAAGCTAACTAGATTTCACCGTGTTGGATTAATATAGTAACATTTATCTTTTAATTGAATTACTGCGTTCTTTCGAAAGTATGATAATATATGTAGATGTATTTTAGTAGGAAGAATCTAAAAGTCCAACAGTAAAATTAGATTTGTTTTGTATTCCTAATTGAAGCGGTCTTTACAAATATATGTTCTAAATATATTATTATATGGAGCCCAGGTCATAAAAAGACATATGACTGTCTAAACGTTACCAAATAAATTTATAAAAATATCTCCACACATATGTCATTTACACGCAAAGCAAACAAATTTGCTATAATCTGCGATGTAGTGGAATATTACCACATGTTGTTGTCCTAAATATCTCTCGTGAAAAGTCACCTTTTAAATAATATTGTTAAAATTCGCACTGCAACATTTATCGCAAAATCTGCTGCTTTTTTTAATGGAAAAACACTTACGTAAATATTCAAATACTTTTCATCTTTAAATGCGTGGGAAGAGCGCCGAATATAAAAAGAAATTCTTCGGAAAATTGTATTGAATATTATGAATAAAATATTGATATACCCAATAATATAAATTTGCAACAAGCTGTTTCAGAATTTAAAAGCACAATTGCCTCTTCCAAACATCTGCTGAAATGTTGAAATTGACTTTCTCTTATAAAGTTGAATATCTACATCGATCTTTTATATATTTATTACTATTGCGTGATTACGTTTTCTGTTTGTGTGTGGGTTTTTAATTTAGTTATCAAAAATTGTATTTCGATATGAGGTGAGCGCGTTCGTTTTTTCTTCATAATTTTAATGCCTTTGACATTTTGTAAGGTATTTTAATTGAATTCTTAGATTCACCACAATTACTACTACTGCTATCCTAACTATTGCTATTTCGACAATTAATTTTATAAATAAATATGAAACTTGTTCTTAAGTCGTGAAAAGAACAAATTAATTCTTTTTAATGAGATAAATACAAAGCCCCCTCTATAATGTTGGCAAAATACTTTTTGAGTTTTGAGGCCTCTTGAATCACTCCGTTTTGAGAGTAGGACCTTTTAATAGAACTTAATAGGACAGAAACTGGTTCAAGAGACTGATTAGAATGGGACAGTCTGTCAAATTTTTATCGATATCTATTTCGAATGTACCTAGAAATCAGCGACATTAACTTTATAATATTCTTCTACATAATCCAACTACGGTTGATATACGTACATGTAAAATAATCGAAAATATATTTAAATTATATGTGAGGATTTGCTCTCCTCACAACAGGTGTGAATCCATATGAAAAAGGCTACTGCTTAGAAATTTAAATTGCGAATCCGAAATGAAGTCCTTTTTTATGCGAATTTACATAACCATAAAAAATATGTGTAAAATTTTACAAGGGAGAAGTTGAAATTGTTACAGAAAAAGAAAATAAAGACGGAAGTACATATATCAAGTATAATAATATACAAATATGGAATAAGCCGTTTATTTCTGTAAATATGAACTTCATAACAAAATGTCTTTAACAAAAGTTTTTTTACTAACTATTCTCCATGTCTTAGACTACTCGTGGTTTTTTTATCTCAACGTATTTCCATTGAAATGTTTTTTTTTAATAGCAACCAAGTGATTTTTTTGCTGATTTTTATTCTTCTTTTTCTTCTTGAAATGATTTGATATTTTTTTCATATGCTTTAATAATAAAATTTTAGAGAAAATACTCATAATACTTTATTCATTCAAATAATATTTGACTTTAAATGTTCAAACTGAAGACCCTCTGCAGCTTGACATAATCTAATAATAATTGTGACAATCTGTCACAAAAATTAGGCAACGAATTTTGCAGCCAGTTAGGTGGTATTTCTTCAATTTCATGCCTGATTCTGGCTTCCAGGTCTTGTAAATTTTGAGTGAGAGAAAAAAATCTAAGAGACTCAAATCGGGCGATCTAGTAGGCCATTCAATAGATCCCCGACGTCCAATCCAACGACCTGGAAAGACACTATTTAAAAACAGGCGAACATCAACTCCAATTGTTTCCGTCTTATGTCTTAGATCGAACTTAATTTGTTAAGATCACTCTTCAATCAACAAATTGATGTTCTTCCTTCGGAAGGATCTATTCGTGAGTACTTGAGAACTATCTGTTTCATTCTACTATGCTAAGATCCATTCTCATATATGGTCACCATATGAAGAAGACATTACCAGTTCAGACAAATGGGAATTTGAACTATTCAAAAAGTTACATGTTGTTTTCAAGCTTGGGAAGCAGCACAAGGTGTATACATTCCTTTTAAAGATGGTAGATTGAGGACTAACTGATGTCTTACTTTTAAGATATGGCAAGATTGATTGATTGATTGAGTACTATCAAGGCAGGGCAGTCTTTGATTATCCCTAATACTGTGACCCACTGGGCCTATTGTGTTATTCCTACCTTGATTTCACTTTACTCAAACAGGTTAGTTCCCTCGATCAGGTTTAGAAGTCTACATATTTGGTAAATCTTTCTCCCTTGGTAAATCAAATGCGCTTTGCATAGCAACCCTACGCTGACCTAGTGCTAGCCATTCGGAAATGATATGAGAGGCTGCTTCCTCCTCCTCATTACGGAGTCTACATAGGGGTTCGTCTTTATAAATCCCCTTCCACTTTTTGGGATATCTAGACCTGGCTCCGGTACGCTGAATTTCATTTGGAAACCCTCCCACGCTAGCTGGTCTGCAGTTTCATTGCCAGCTATACCTCTGTGTCCCGACACCCACACCAAGGTGACTTTGTTGTTTCTAGTCAGAACAGTTAGGTTTTGCAAACATTTGCATACTAGTTTGGAGGATATATAATAAGATGCTACAGCCTTTAAGGCTCCCTGGTTGTCAGAGCGAATGCAGATCGCCTTCCCTCGCGGTTGGCGACGCGGCTCTTCAACGCATAGGTTTGTGTAGCATATATTTCTATTTGAAGTGCCGCTGGAATTAGTACCCACTCTTGACTCATCTGCCGTTTTCTCCCTTCACCATTTTTCCACTCATCCCAATTTAAGAAAACTTTGAGGGGTTTATCGTAGGAAATCCTGGTGATTGCTATGATATGACAAGAAAGAATATGTTGTAATTTTTTGGATTTGAACTTTTGAAGAAAACTTTAACGGAACTGCAATTTGAACTGAGGCCTTCCCAATTATGAACTTAATGAGAACGCCATCGATCGGAAAAAAGGAACTTTTTGTTCTCGTGCAGTCACTACTCATAATTGTTAGGCAGTGTTTCTAAAGAAAAATATTCACTATTATTAGTAATTTTTAAAGGTAATAATGTCAGGGACCAATGGCAAGCCCCTGAAATGTTGTATGCTACCAGTAAAAACGGGTCGATGGATGCTGGTACTTTCCAAATTTGCGCTTTGGGTGAACAGAGACAAGTACTCATCCTCATAATATATTCTGAGTAACAAAAAATGCCTGTAATGGGCGCTCATGGTATATTGGTGGGATCGCTTTGCAAATGAATGCAATGAAAGAATATCATTAGAAGCAGACTATGTGGTTTCGACCTTTTCGGTCTCGTCAGAAGTTCTCAATCTATATTGTTAGAGAGTTATTGCCAACCTTTCTGTACTTAGATATTATATATGAGGGCAGTGTCACTGCTGCCTTTAGTCACCGCAACCTTCATGGATATATTGTAATATTGCCCTTCTAGTTGTTAGACTAGTTAGAGGCTTTTGATGAACCTTAGAATTAGTCTGGGATTTCCGTCCTGGATGTCAGTAGACATTAGAAACGGCAAGTGTTGTTGTCGGGTATGACTACCAGTAACACATTTTCACAAAGTGTGTTCTGCCGTCTCTAGATCTTCTTGACATCGACGGCAAATTTGATCTTCAACTTTTCCAAGTTTATGTAGGTACTTAAATCTAAAAGAACAACCAAGGGTAGTAGATTAAGTTAATATTGGAGCAAATGTGCTTTTAGAAAGTCTATTGTCATTTGATAACAGAGGTGTCATAAGAGGAAAATTCGATATCAAAACATAGTGATAATCCACAAATTCAGTTCCATAAAGTCTGACATTATCGCTCCTTCAAATGTTGAAGAAGTTAATTTTATATTTAATGCTACTATTTCTATTAATTATTATCATCTCATATATGTAAATGTGGGATCCTTGAATGAATAATAGTCCTATTTAAAATAATTTAAGAAAACTAGAAATTATATTTTAAAAACTGGATAAATGGGCCAACCCATTATGCAAATTTTAGCGTGAGCCCTGGCTCTAGACACGTCGAAAAGAAGAACGTCAAAAAAGCATGAATGGACAACCACTTCATCACTTTTCTTGCATAAAATATAAATGCCCTTTACATTCCTAAAAAAAATTAATTTAATTAAATCTGAACTTTACACGTACATAAGTACTCTTTAAATATGTAGAACAACGGTACGAATTTATTAACGTATTGTTATAATGACCTATTATTATTTTATTAATTAGAGCTCGTTATAATAACATCAAAAAGCAAATTTGTATTATATTTATTTATATTTATTTCTACTAAATAAATATCAAGGTAAACACATCCACAATATAATTATTATATACCTATACTATTGTTGGATTTTACATTACTATTCCCTGACAGATAATTATTAAATATAGGGTCAGTACCTATCGTTCAGTTCTAAATAGAAATTAACACCTACATTTGCAAATTATAAATGGAAAATGGCACCATTTAGTGCTGCATTAATTTTGTATTTGTTCTGATAACCCTAGTAGTTTACGCGTGGGATGGTGGAGTACAACATGAACGATATTGCAATTTTTACGACATTCACAAAGTATGGCTATCACTTTTTATGCCTCAATAACTTTAATGTTTCCCTATTAAATCCGTAATATTAATTTTTGGAAATTACAGAAAAACAATTAGCAGAAAGGATTTAAAATATAATCACGATTATAATTGCTTTTATATTACCTATTTTTTAACGACTGTCATTAAATATTTTATCAACTGGGTTTATACGTCATCTTAATTATTGACTCTTATTCCTAGAGTAGCTGCAGAATTTAATTAAATGAATACAAGATTCTACTTCAAACATAGTATCCATCGGTCTGGATGTATTTCATCCAGGTATCACCGAACATTAATTGAAAAATGTGGTGGGCAATTGAAGAAACATATTCTGCCTCGTTTGAAGGGGCACATAGAACAGGCAACTCATTATGAAAGAAATAGGATCCAATGATTGTATCTCCCGCTATTCTGCAACAAACATTGACACTCCAGCGTCCTTAATATAGCACTTCAAACATACAGTGGGTATCTTCGGCAAACCAGTAATGAAAGTTATAAAAATTTATTTTACAGTCGCTGTAAAAAGTGGCCTCGTCTGTCGAAAGAATTTGCAATAAAAATTGAGACCTTTTGTTGGTCATCCCCAAAAATCAATAGCCGATAACTCTACTGGTTGGCGAAGTGTGAGTCTCTTCTCCAAAATCATACCACACATAGATATGTGACAGATGTGTGTCAGATTTCACGGTAATTGATAATACTGTTGAACACAAAAATCCTCCCTCTAAAAATATCGTATATTTTGTCAACTTTGTACTGAAACTAATATAAAAAAGGTATTCATAAATCTGATCGAACTGAACTTTCCATATACGCCAGATAAATGGAGACTATTCATAGATTTGTGTAAAACCAATCTAAAAGCTGTTTTACATTCTAATGGAAACGAGCATCCATCGGTTCCTGCAGGTCATTCAGTAAATATGAAAAAAACATATGACAATTTTAAGATGTTACTCAGATGTATAAAGTACGATGATCACAAACGGAACATATGTGCAGATTTAAAAGTGGTGGCGTTCTTGACAGGACTGCAATCAGCTTATACAAAATACTGTTGCTTTTTATGTGAGTGGGACAGCCGTGCAAGAGACAAACATTATAAAATCCACGTGAAACAATAGAAGTTGGCACTGAAAATTTGACCCGAGAACCATTAGATCAAAAAGAAAAAAATATATTTACCTCCACTTCACATTATAAGTACAAGGAAGGAAAATGCTTTCAAGTATTTAAAAGACAAATTTCCACGTATAAGCGATGCCAAAATTAAGGAAGGAATTTTTGTTGGCCCCCAAATTAGACAATTGTTTAAAGATGCGAACTTCAGGAAAATTTTAAATGAATCGGACATGGAATGCATTTGAAAGTGTTTGCAACAATTTTCTTGGACATAATAAATCAGAAAATTATCGCGAACTTGTGGAAGAACTCACGGCCTACCATACTTTAGAATGCAACATGTCATTAAAACTTCACTTCTCCATTCGCATTTGGACTTTTTTCCTGAAAATTTAGGAGCGGTAACAGATGAACATGGAGAAGGATTTCAGGAAAGTGGAGCCCGAATATGTTAGCCGATTATTGCTTGACCCTAATACGAGGCACATCTAGGAGTTCTTATAAAAGAAAGACGTCAAGGAATAAATATTAAATTTATCGAAAAGTACTTAAAAATGTTAATACTGTATCTAAACTAACTGTTAATAAAATGTATTATAAGTTTTTAATTGTTTAAATTTAATAAGTCGGCATTAAGGAGGGTTTTTATTAAATTTTTCTTAATCTCAAAGCATATGTCACTCCCTCATCATTGAAGGTTGATATCGAAAATCTAAGGCCAGATCCGGATTCAGCAGGCCAAAATATATAAAATCCAGCCAAAATCGTTCCAGGGAGAAAAAAGAAAGTTTTAAAATGTTTGTCAGTGTAATCGACGAAGAAGTGAGCCGATTAAGGACACCTAGTAAAACGGATTATTTGAGCATTTTATCTCGTTCACCTTCAGTCGCCATCTGCCTGACCAGCGCAGGATTTCGTCAAAACTATGCTGGAGGCGATGGCATACAAGGGCCTCGCTTCTAGATTTTGTAAACATTGCGGTATCGTCGGCGTAGGAACTCCTGAGTTTTGCGATGTGGATACCACATCCCCGTACCCTCTTTCAACTATTGCTGCATTTCGCTACCATATATGTAGACGGCCTCACCATTCGTAAAAAGCATTTCGAATGCTCAAAGTTAACGTCAACCGATGGCAAATCAATTTGACATCTGGTATTGAACGGATCTTTCAGCTGATGATACCACTCTAGCGGTAAAATCTGGAACTCCAAAATAATTTCCAGCAGCTTACCTTTCTTAGTGACCCACCCTGTACGTATTCAAGCGAATATGAAAAAATTCTGCTTGTAGATTTGAAGGATTCCGAATGTAAATCGCTTTGCAAACCACGGCTGATGATAAAGCTTAATATATTCAACAGAAAACGAAATTTTTCAAGAGGAAAACGTGTTTTGAGGGTGCCGGTTTTAATTTGATTATTGAGAAACTCTGCTACCGCAGGCGCTGGAACGTTTTAAACAAATCTTATTTTACTTTAGAAAATTTTAGCCCTACATAAAATTATAAGGTTGCCATGTGAACATACATATTTCCGAAATAAAATAACAGTCATTAGAATAAGACTCACTCATTCGTAATGACCGAAATATTATAAATGTACTAACAACCAAGGTAATTTATGTTTGTATCCTGCTTTATTTGTGACATTTCGAAACAGGGCAAAAAGTTGTATATTCGGTTATATAATTAAGGGTTCTTAATGCTATATAAGTGTATACAAAATATCATAGATAAATACGACGTAAAATCACTTACCTTTAGCTATTCGACATTTTGTTTAGGGCGTTAACGTAATAGAACACAGGTTTAATGTCATTGGGTCAACAACATACGTATACATCAACGAAAGTCTACATAAATCCAGATTTAATCAGTAATCGATGTATTGACATGACAATCTGTGTCAGGTGTTTAGGGAATATTCTGTTTGGATGATATGGATAACTATTTTCATGTATAATGCGGATGGAACTAGGTAGATTTTGCTTTAATACTGCAGTTTAAATCCTCGTTTAATTTTAACAAGCCAATATGAAAAAGTAATCTTAATTTAGGTGGCAATTATTTTTAAATTCGATATGATTCAAACTACAATAACTAGGTTTACAAATAAGAATCAATTGATCATGTCCAGGAAAATCCAGAGATGGCCGAAAATAATCCACTGACAGTCAGTAGAACAAGTGCAGTACCCAAGAAATTTTAACAGTCATGCTTTACAGTTTTAAAAATTGTGCAATTCTTTAGTTATTATCACTTATTCTGAATCTACATGAACAAGAAATGGTACTTTGTCTATAGTAGGTATGTATGGTGAAAATTGACTAAGATTTTGTCAATTGTAGGTATCGGGATTTTTCTGGAAAAAATATTTGTTGATCAAATTTTAAGCAACAACGGCTATTCAAAATACCATGAAAGAATCTTGTAAATTTGACGAAGAAATCAAATGGACCACAACAACTTTACTATAGCTTACAAGAGTGGTCTGAAAACTAAGATAAATAGACACTTTATGATCATTTCGTGAGTGATAATCTCTTTCGGACGTCCTGCTCTTGGTTCATCTTCGGTGCTCCTACGGCCACGTTTAAATTCATTCACACAAAAAACTGTCTTAAATGATGGTACAGATCCGCCGTGAACATTATCCAACTTTTCTTGAATTTCGTTGGGTTTTTTCCCGGTGATATGGAAGTGTTTAATCACAGCACCTAACTCTCTTTTATCCATATTTATAAAACGATGTAACACATTTATTTTGAACAACTACAGAAGATAAAGGGCGCAACGTTTTTGGCTCAAACTTTTGAGATTGAAATTTTAACGAGAATTTATCAGTTTTATGATGTTATGTATTGTGAGTTATCAAATTATAACTAAAAGTTTTAGGAATTACTGCCAAAAAGAATCCCAAACAATGTTAGACAAGAGTATGAAAATAATACATTATATGAAATGCAAATATTTAATTTTTAATTAAAATAAATCAACCGATAAAATACTTAATTATGTAAACGATTGTGTCAGTGTCAGTTACTGTGAAAATGGGTAGATCAAATACTGTAACTACCCCCTTTTAAATCACATGAAATAATGGATCGAATAAAAGAGACTCCTAAAATTAGTTCAATCCAATTAGGGTTAGGATACAATATCGATACAACTAACATTAGATCATGAAGTGAGTCAAGCAATCAGTTCATAGGTCAAAACTGAAACGAAGATGACCCAGATAAGAGATTAGTATTTCGTGAAGTGACTGAAGACATGATTAATAATAATCCTATAATATTAAGTAAAATACCCAGACAATACAAGACATCTTATGGATGTCATATTTAGGTCTGTATTATGAACGCCTAAAGATATAAAAAAGACATCTTATGGACGTAGTTTTAAAGACGTTTCTCGGATGTTCAATTATGGCATGCACATTTTAGACGTTTTATATAACAAATTCGACAAAATGTGAAATAGTGTATTTGAGATTGTGTTCATGTTTCAAAAGAATATGATGCGACCATTGATAATTTTCAATTTATTTTTTTATTAATACAATTTAATAGGTGATTTAATGTTCCCTGTATATTCAACCAATCAGCATTTATTTTAATATATCACATACATGAGCGCCAACTCACGTCGTCTTCGAAACTATGCGATAATTTTAATGGCGATCGACTCGGTTTGACTATTTGATTTGACAGCGTTTGAGTTTAATTCTGGTTTCATTTAGTCATTTTCACAGTTTTATTTAGTTTACAAGGAATTGAAATACCAGGTCATTCATAAAAAGACTGTGGTAGGTATATATGTATGTATGTCTCAACATATGACATATGTCCAAAACGATGTCTTATAAACGTTGACATTTGTAACATCGGATGTCTATACGACATCTTATAGACGTCCTTCAGGCATAAACAGACATCCATAAGACGTCCCGAATATCGAACTCAGACATCTTATGGACGTCTATAAGATGTCTTTGTGCTGTCTGGGTATTATTTTCTGACGACACCACAGTCGTTTTAAATGGATCAGTAAACAAAAACAATTGCAAGTTCATGTTCAATACCGTTAAACTGGACGGTACATCCACATCTGAATGTTTTCTATTCTCTCTCTATTACCAAATACTCCCTCCCTCTCTTCCACATACGGCTTAAAAGTTCAAAATGATTTGATAACAGTTTTCTCCAAACACGGACTGGAAGGAATGACCACCAAAATCGCCAAATTTGCAATTACGACATTTCTCCATTTGGACATCATGTTTATGTAATCAAAAGTTAGTCCGATGGGCAACAAAATATTGAAGAATTGCATATCAGGATTCGCGATAGAACGTGAGATATTACCATTACACCGTTATCAAAAATAAAACCCCAAAAATGCAAACGTAATTCCCGACCTTACCTACTGCTATAAAACGTTTATAGAGATAACACAACGTTATGCGTGTATTATATTTTATAAAATAAAGATTAATTATTATCGCTGTACAAAAAAGTTAAAGTTTGAAATTACATAAATATATTGAAGGAAAAAGAAAAAAATTTAGAAAAATCCCCAAAGTGAAAATTTACATATGTTAACAAAAAAAAAATTAATTAATTTTAGTCCGTTGAGTTCATTTCAAGCTAAAATAGTCTGTAACGTTTTCGGTTCTGGAATAATCGTCTTTCTAGTTATATACAGAATTTAATAGGAAATGTAAAATACAAAAAGAGTAAATTTTCAATTAATTCGAGCTCGTTTTTACCACTTTTTAATTATACCCACCACCGTTTCTACCGTCAGAACTTTTTCCAAAACTTCTGATTAAATCGCCAATACTTTCCCTTGTAAACCTTTCAAATATGATTGTCTTAAAATTTTCCCAATTAACAAAGCAATCATTATGCTCGTTCTGGTTTCTTTTTAACGATAAGAACAACTTTTTTTCTGTAAATTGTCAGATAAATTTTGTTAATTTTCATTCTACAAATGCTGCGGTTGTTATTTTTTCCCGGAAGTTCTGTATAAATTACGCAAACGCAACATTTTTTTTGCCGATATATAGACTCATTCATAATGATAGGCACGAATCTCGAAACTAATATTTTTAAACGGGAGCATTGTATTCTCTCAGACTATCAGCAGTTACTTTGGTTTATGGCAGTATTATACTTAAAGTTACTGTGAAAGTTTCACAATTTATTTTTTATGGATATTTAGAAGTTATATGATTATTTATCAAGATTATGGACTCGCGTGAAATTACCTCGTTATACAGCGATCTTAACAACAACTAAGAATTATATGTAGACATAGTTTTCCTTAATAAGATTTAAATCTAAGCTATAAATCTGAAAGCAATTTGGGCTCTGTTACATTTTGGTACTGTCCAATTGCACCCTTGTTAATAACCATAAAGCGTGGAGGCCTCAGATTAAATTACCTGTGTGTTTATACACATACACATATTCAACAAATACGGTTTTAGTCTTTTATGTGTTCTACACAGTTAGTTAAGCTATAATGTCCCTTGAGGTGGAAGACATCTTCTTTAGTATTATTCCCTAGAAGACAAGACGAAGATCGTTTCTAATAGGTAGTACCACCAGAATAAATAGAGCATCAAGCATTTTCGGTAGCAAAGGGAGATTGTGTTTGATTGCTAAATTTGTTACGGTGATAGTTAACAAAATAGGAAGCAAGTAAAAGATTTAATGAACATTGTCTTTATAATATATTGCGACTTTCTTATTATGGTGCTCTTATTGCCATGACTAATTATCTCTCTTTATAACTGTAATTCGAGGTATAAATAGTTAAATTCGTTATATTGTTGGCAATAGAAATAAGGATTAACTCAATAGATAATAGAATAGTTTAAATGAGTTGATGATGCGTTTCGACTCTGCCGAAATAATATAATGACGTTTAGTTATCGTTTAGAATCGCCAGCGTCTTTGGAAATGATAAAGTGAAATTTATACCTACTGCAGTAACAAGATGCAGCTGATAGAAACCTAAATCTAGGTTTCGTTCAGGATTATCTTACTAGAAAGTTTTGTCCGCTTTCTCAAATCAATACCTAGAAAAACTGAGGACGTGCAACAGGGAACATTCCAGAAAATAAAGAATAACTGATCAATAACTCTTAAAAAATTTCTTGAATTTTATAAATGCATATTGGTGTATTGATGTAAGCACAGCAATAGATTACATATTATTCATGACAGAAATTAGCATCAATTTTTTTATTCAAAATTCCTTCTTTAACCCATCAAATATTTTCTATACTGTAAGATGGCCATGGCGAAATAAGTCTACAGGCCCTAAAGCTACTCCTGAACAGTATTGGTCCTGCATGCAATGCTGCCACCTGCACAGTTTTAATAGTTAAACAAATGGTTTGAGAAAAACTCATGTCTGTAATTGGTACTTTTTATTTGCTTATCCAAATAAACGTGTTTCTAAATATTTATCAGATATTGACACATTTTCGAACAATGTTCTCAATGCACTTAATCACTTTAGCCACGTGATAAATGTTCACCTTCTTCAATTTCTGAAGACAACAAAAGCTCCTTCAATATTGCTTATTTTTCTCTATTTGATACGATTTCTCACATTTCTCATAGAGCTCCTATTTATTACAAATCTTTATCTCAATTTTTTGCTTTTTGAAAACCTATCACTTCTTGCGGTGAAAAAAAAAAGACTGTTTTGGAATGCTTATCATCAAGAATAGAAGTTATCCTGCTTATATGCTATTTATTTTTCCAGAAATGTTGTTAGAAAAATGATTTGATCCTACAATAAGGAACAGCACATATGTTGTATAATCAAAATGTGATAATACCATCGTAAATTATAGACAATAGTTTCTCTATTTTATTTCTACGTTATGTCGTTCCACAAAACTATTCAATCAAAACTTTTCATAATTTCAAACGGAAAAATAAACGCGTCATTTTTACGTCATCTAAAACCATAGGAATATTTTATTATTAACAGTTGGGGACAGTGTGGTTAAGTTATAAAATGTTTGAAGTAAATATCTAGTTTGGCAACCCTGAAACATTTTTAGGTTACAATTACTTAAGTGAATCAAGCATTAATGACTTGTACCCTGTCAAATTTTTGACACATTTGAATTGATCAGGCATGTCAACATAAAGTTTATTGACGACAATGCTATAGTTTTAAGCTGTACTTAAAATTGTGGCAGCTGCCAGTGACAAACCTAAATTAGAGAAGTTTAAATTTGATTATTTATTCAACATGTTGGTGTTACAACGCAAAAGGTTGGTAATAGAAAATTAAATAAATAATTATATCATGATTGTCATCATAGCTTGTCACGTCAGAGATATTTTCATGGTAGCCAATAACTGAAAAGAAAATATACATCTAAATTGCAATCAAGCCAACACAAAAAAAATACCCTATAGTATTCTGTGACGTCACTAGTGTTTGTACTTCAATAGTTGGCCGCATTTTCATAAAGGCGCTGAAAAACGAAACTTTAAACATTTATATCTCAATAAATAATAAAGATGTAGCAAAAAAATACGGGTCCATTGTTTTTAATTCATTAAAAATGCTCCTGTTCTCCATTGCTTCATAATTTTACGATGTTGTATCATACAGATTACGATCTGTCACTTTACTGGTAAGAAAGTGTTGTTCTGTGATCCCTTTTTTTCTAAATCCTAATTTGATCTACGTATAATGTGATCTTAGATTTTTGAGAAACTTAATTGGGGAAATGGTGTTTCTAGTTGCACCTATAATATAACCAGTATCCCTGGTTCCAAACTCATTGCGACTGCTGGCGTGTTGCGAACCTTTTGTGTGGTTTGTAGAAAGTCGTCATCACCTTTCATTCTAATTGAATCATTTATCGGATCTGTTAAAAAATACTTGGAGATAAATAAAATTGATCTGAATAAGCTACAACGTTAACACGAAGGAGTTTAGAAACAGCCAGTTCAACTCAAATTTATGGCGTTTGTTTTAGTATGCCCTACGTCTCATTCTGATCCAATATTCTCTACATCAGTTAAGATTGAGATTTCAATGTTTCCAAGTTTTTTTTTTGGTATTTGGCAATACCTTTTTCTTTTATTCTGTTCTGTCCACAATTTGTATTGCCCTCCTTCTCTAAAATACTCTAAGATTTTAGTATGAGACATCTCAAAACTTTTTTTACAGTACCTTGACGTTGAATTATTTCCAAAATAAAAAAATGCAGAATAAACTAAAATGCTAACGATATTAATATACGAATTACGATTATATCCGTTTTTAAATTTTTTATATCAAAATAATTTTGTTTTATCACCATAATTCTGAATCAAAGTTTGTAGTACATTCATTACATTAAATACCTACAACTTATGAAGTTACGACTCGACTTCCATCTACTTTAGTGTTTGTACTTCACAGTCGAATAGTATTTAAAATGTAAATTACGTAGAACCTAATTAAAATTAATAATTTGAGGAAGTTCCTACATATTTACTTTTAATAAGTAATATTTGTCTATGAACATGGTATAGTTAACAAGATTTCATCTTCGCTTCTAGGCTATTATTCTACCTTTACTTTCTCAGGTACGAGTATGACGCCCACATAAGTCGTAGATATCGAAAATTATATTTGCGTTTTCTCGTTCCTTCTGCTGCCAAATTATATTTGATAACATCTTAAAGAAACTTAACGTCGAAGTTTGCGGAGTGGATTATCTTCTCTTGCATTACTTTGTCTATGCAATTCTGCCGCTCAGTATTTGCTAAAGCAAACGCAACTGTGCATGCAGTGTAGGTACCTACATACATAAGCTGTGTGTATATATTTAAATCTACGTTCATAAAAGAGGAACATCCTTTTATAAGAAACGAAATTATTTGACGTCTCTTAAGTGGCCCCTTTTTGTGTTTGCCATCTAAATATTCTTTTATTTATCGAGTTTACTTAGAAGTTTCCCGGCATTCAACTTGAAAGAATAGCAGTTGGTATCTTTCTCTTGCTTGTTCTATTAAGAAGGAGGTTATTTATTTCTCCCGCAGTGTTCAGGCTTTTTCAGGTGGAAAATATTACGACAATAAAAAACGAAAGAGACATTCCAGGTTTATAATAACTATCTATTAAAGTTACATATAAATCATACGATGTAACTTTCTGCGTTGGGCTTCGTTTCTTTTGTATGAAAATGTGATCTTCAAATAGCTTTTTATTCTGTATTCGCTTTTTATTTGACTATTTTTCATCAACCGTTTTTTATTGCTTAGAAATGTCATGAACTTGGAAAGTTCAGAGCCGGAAACTCCAATAAAAACAAAGTCTTCATCATTTGAAGACAGGGAAACACGAAAATAATTTAGATGAAATGTACAAATGATGAATGTAAAAGAAGGTGTCTATGTACGTATGTCACATTTAAATATGTATAATGATTGTTTAATTATGTTTTATTAATGTTTGCTAACCAATAAGTTCAAAGTTATTTTATCAAAAACAAGAAAGCAATTAATTCATTGTACTCTATTAATATATAGCTAAACTGAATGGGAGCCTTATATTAAGAACTTCTTAGACATTATATTACAGTTTCATATCTTTTTGAATCAACCTCTTATCATTAATCTGAAATTCAACGGTAACTTAATAATTTAATAGACATATTTGGTAATTGGTATAGAATTACAGCTTTCAAGCATCTGCTTCACATGTTAATTAAGTTCATAACACACTAATTGTAGGTACAAAGGTCAGTTCGTTGCAATTTAAAATCGTATTTGTTATACGACTAGGTAGTAAATTTTGATTGAATATATTTTTTGCTGGCATTAAGAATTAAACGATTGATTACGAACTAGTTTAAAAATGTAAGCTTATTCGTTAGGACTTGTATTTTTATTTATTTAATACTTCTTCAATGTACCTTACAACTGTATAGATATTCCGGCCTACACTATGATTGAGCTTCCATAAAAGCTGACCCTTTCACTAAAAATACATAACGATGTCCTGATCGTCACCACACTATACCACGTCCATCTGGTCCTCTAAGACTAAACCATGATTGGTCGATAAACAACACACTACTCCAACTTTGATGCTCCCTTGCAAATTGTAACCTGGTAACTCGGTGTTGCCTGGTAAGCTGTGGTCCTGTATCCAGTCTCAGTGGAGTCAGATTTACTTCGTCTAACCTCCTTCTAATGCGACTTTCATTCACATTAACATTGCGTACCGCTTGCAGCTGATTTCTGTGACTGACAGCGATTCCATGACGATTTCTTAAATTAAACTAAAGATAAGGAAACGATCGTCTTGGGCGGTAGTCTTTTTTTAGGGACCTGTTTCAGGTCGCCTGATGTACGACCCAGTCACCAAGAATCGTGTGTGTGAAACTGTTAGCTACATAACTTTGACTCCTTCTATCCTTAAGCAGTGCAACAATTGTAGCCACTGTTTCGGTAGAAATTGAAATGTTTATAAGCAAAGAATTTGTCGGAAAATATATTTTGTGGAAACGTTATAGGACTACAGTTATGAAGTGAATGTTTCAAATAGTTTTCCTAATTCCAACTCCAACTCTCCCTCATCAGAAATCTTTTTCTATGCTGGTACGCATTTCAAATTTTGTGCTCAATACAGCGAATACAAATCTATTGTTATACGTATTAATAGAATAATTCGTACTGCTCATTCGTATTTGTCATGATACAAGTTGAACGTGGATGTACAGATTCTAAACTTTAAATAGAATAAGAACAAGATAACTCAAACAGCACTTTACGGCCGCATAATAAAGACATCCACCATCTATATACATACACAGGAAATTACTGCATGAGTTACAAGTCTCGTTACAAAGTTTGCAGCTTACTAATATCTACCGTTACCACGCACACACTAAAACAGAAATTGCCTGTGGATACTGTATGTTGTCCATTTAAATAGAACAAGACAATTAAAATCATGTTGTCTGCTGTTACAGTAAAGTGTAATCACGTACCTAACAAGTATAAATTTATACTTCCAGAATGAAAATACATATTTATAACGTGATGTAATTCGTTTTTTAATTAAAATTTGCGATATTTTGTAATTCCATAAACTTAACGAGTTTAAAGGATTTAATTTTCAAAATCTTTCTTTATGTTTTAATAATAACTTTAATATTGCATTTATTTACAGCAATTACGCTTGAACTTATTGTATCTATTTACATTACGAGACTTCACTCACCATTTCAATATTTCTAATTCGATTTTGTCGTTTGTGGAACGAGACATTTTAGGGATATATTCGTTGAAAATCTGATTAAATTCCAGGAATTTCAAATTAAAGTATCAAAGATAAAGTAGGACTATACATAAATGTACAATATTCCATTGTTTATTGGAATACTATACTGGAATATAATGTACCACAATTTAGATCTGAATTAAATACAAAATAAAAATAATAAAACTTAACATTCATTTTGCATTCGGAAAGTTTACCACGACTGTAATCGTTTCCATTCACAACCACTTAAATGATGTGTTAAAGTCTTCCAGGTATTGTCACATAGATAAGTTTGCACTTGATGTTTCGCTGATCATGCTGTCAGCTTCTTCGGAAGGTTTCTAAACACTGATGTTGTTGTCTTCTGCTCCTCGTTATATACCTTGTTTCTTCTTCGCTTCGCTGAGTCGTTCGTACAGTTCTTGAAATCTATTTCAATATGGGGACGTTAAAGTCTTTGCCAAAACTACGCAATACCCTCAGAGATTAATAGGGGAATCACTGGAAATTATTAAGAATCCAAGTAACTTCAACCCAGAAGATGGGTACAGGCTGAGCAATAGTTTGGTTAGTTAGTTTATAAGATCGTCGACGTAACCACAATACCGTAACGGAACAAGGTAGGTAACTTCTGAAGAAGCTAATAACATGATCAGCGAAATGTCAAGTGCAAATCTAGCCGACAACCCCTGAAAGACTTCAACGCAGTAAACAACGGTGGTGAAAATCTACGCTCAACCACTTAAATGATCGCCAATATATAGGGTAATTATAACGTAAGGGGTATACTTTGTTTAAAGTCATATAATTTCAAGAAATCAAGCTAGTAGGAAAAAGTAAATTGAATCTAGTTGCTTTTGGATTTGGATTTTCCTGTATCTATGAAAAAACAAAAGAGTTGGCGTTGCAATTGTTGACAGAACGTCAAAACAAAATCATTCAATTTGCAGTTTTATTTTGAAATTAAAACTTAAGTAGACGTAGAGTTCAAACGACTCCAACTGTAATAGCATGGATGCGGCAGAAATTACATCTCTGGATTACGAAGATTTCGTACAAGAAAGGGTTTGAGAGCGGGGCCGTGTCAAATCAAAGGGCACCGCAATTTGGTACAAAAATGTGAAAGAACAAGGTCTATAACTTACCTACCAAGATCAGGAAGACCAAAAATTACTGATGTCCACGTTGCATAGGTTCTTCATGAAAATCAGGTAGCCAGAGGAAATCCACTAGCAATCAGCAGTACAAATGTGATATCCAAGCGATTGCAAGTATAAACTGAAAATGGTGTTTTAATGAAAGGAAGCAGATTTGGCTACTAGGTACGATTTGTCTTTGCGAGTAATGGCTCAGATGGAAATAGAATCGGAATGGTTATCCCGTATTTTATCGACAGATCCGGTGGAGTCAATACTCAAAACTATAGAATCTGGTCTGCAGAAAATCAACAAGAAATCGTTCAACAGGGTCTTCACGATAAGAAAATCACCGCTTGGTGCGGTTTTACAGCTGATTTTATCATTGGTCCCTATTTCTACGAGGAAATACAGAATGGAGAAGCCGTACCTATCTGTAACTGTAAACGGTGAACGATCTTGCAAATGTTGAGAGATTATGTTATTCCACAACTGTAAAAGGAGCACCACGGAATTGAAATCAAAATCGTGTGTTAAGCAGACATTTCGCAAATTTATGGCTACCAAAATCGCCTGATTTTAACCCAGCGGATTATTGGCTGTGGGGTTATTTAAAAAGTTTAGTGTTTAGAAGACGATCAACAACGCTACAAGAATTAAAAGACAATATTATGGAGTCAATTCGTGCAATTCAACCAGAAATGTTATGGAATGCTGTTTACAATTTGGAGGAAATGTTGGTAATCTTACAACAACAAAATTGAGGTTATTTATATTTACTAATTACCGTAACTGGTTTCGTGCATACTAAATCCCATTTCTTAAGCAATTAGATTTCATTTATGTTTTGTTATTAACTTAATTTGTTAAAAAGTTATAATAATTTATAATATATCCCTTGTTTTATGATTACCTTACAGCTGTTAGAATATGTCCAAATTGATCCAAACTGAAGTGTGTACTTTCCAACCTAACCTGTTGTCCTGTGCTTGTTATATTCTTGATTAGAGAGGTATGAACTACCCCAACTACCCCAAATAAAAGCAATTTATACCCACAACATTATTTTTAGTAGCGCTTCCTGAGGTATGGAAGTCCATTTCTATCTTAAATGTTAGCCACATCTATGTAGCTGTACACCGAGATACCCCAGCTGATTTATGATTGGAATTTGCATGTCATTAATTGTTAAATTTGGAAAATAGGGAAGAGGTCAGATTAAGTTCTCTTATGCTGCGCCAAAAGATAAAAGAAATTAGAGTAGATCGTGGTACCATCGACACACAGCACCATGCTGCTCTTTTGGGAAAGTAGAATGCTTGCCGTCTGTAAACTATATAGCACTGACCCTAGCACAGAGCCTTGTGGAACATCTACAGAATCATGTTTCTCTGGCAAAGCTTTGTTAATACGTATCTAGTACCGTCTGTTACAAAAATCTGATCGTACTAACCATATAAATGATGGCCCTGGATAACTGTATCTAATCATTTCTTATAATAGGCTTTGAATCCAGTTTGGTGAATAATGCTATGTTGTGGTCTGAATCCAAATTGTTCACGAGGAAATATTTATCAATCTAAACTTTCTTATCAATTTAGAAATTGTTGCCAAAAGGGAAACAGGTCTATAGGATTTAGATGAATTTAAAGATTTGAGAACAAGCAGAAATTTTTCCAAATTTCCAAAATATCCTGAAGTGTTTTTTCGAAATGCTGCTACCAAAAAGTCCACCACATCGTTTTACGTAAACACAATCGTTCCACCCCCTTCTAACAGGGAATGAATAACCCGTGCTTGTGACCGCAAATTCTTGGTAAGGCGCCCCAATATGCTATCCTTAGAATTAATTTGTTTCAATTTCTCGTCACAAGACATTTTTCTAAACTCAGAAATATCCCGTCAAACTTCAATAGTTAAATTTCTGATAGGTATTCAAATGGTGCTACAGATGTTTCAATCTTTGGTATTGATGCTTATTAATTTGGTTTTTACGTTTTTGAATGATAAACAACCGAAGTTGATCATGGTTACATAACATCTTGATAGTTCAATCACCTTATTCACTTCCTTTGCTAGATCTTCTACAGCAATAGTTTCGAAAAATTTACCTGCCACTTAAATTTCAAACTAAATAAACTGCAATAATAAGCCATCTTCAAGACAAAACAAACAACAATCTAAAACGAAATGTGAATGTAGAAAGTATATTTATAGAAATTTCAGAGAATAAAAAGAAATGCATCGGCCGGGAATCGAACCCGGGCCGCCCGCGTGGCAGGCGAGCATTCTACCACTGAACCACCGATGCGGATAAAACTAAATGTTGTTAATCTCTATGTTGTTTACTTATATTTAAGTATTTTATTAAAACATTCTTTCACAATTTGTGAAATCTAACAAAAATTCTAGTAATTGTAAGCATCGGTGGTTCAGTGGTAGAATGCTCGCCTGCCACGCGGGCGGCCCGGGTTCGATTCCCGGCCGATGCAAATTAATTTTTGATTTTTTTACAATTTCGTTAAAATAGTAACTTTAGTAGTTAATTAAGCAGAATATGTGCGTAATGACAATTTGGTATCATTATATTAAACCTTCAAATACGATATATACGCGATATGCACATATTTATATAGAAATCAGTCTTACAAAGAATATTTTCCATCGAAAGTAAACACTATATGCATGTTATTGCTTTTTTTTTCACCTGAATACCTCCACTCCATCCATGGATATCAGGCGAAAGGGGATTCAACAAGCCACTAGGGCATAAAACGGTGATGTCTTGGATATTCAAGTGATTTTCTCGCCGCCACTCAGACAAGAGATGAAAACGAAACCCGAGTGAATTCTTTGAAATGGTGAAACAAGACGAATAAAATACATTTTATTATAAAAGAACGACGTCTGGATATGGAATTGGAGTTGGAATTTATGTATTTATGTATTTACGCGGATTCAAAATATACTAAATGGTATTAAAACTTACATAAACGTAACATTTTGAATAAGATGTTAAATGTAAATCTTCCTTCAAAGGAAATGCAAATATCTAGTAAATATGCTGCTATATTATATGTATACATATACCGTACGATTTTATTAATATGGTTAAATATATTTGAATTAAATACCTGCATAAAACAAGCATTTAGCTTTTCATAGGTACATATAAAGAAGATTGCGTGGGATCAAATTAACGAAGTGTTACATCTCAAATTAAGTCAGCAGTAGAGATCAATAAGAACGACATCAATATTATATTTAAAGAAATGTAACTATAATATTGTGTTTAGCTAGAAATGTTCATGTAATAGTTTATAAATGTATGTGCACACATTAAGGGTTAGATCACATTCCCACGCATCCATAGACTATTAATTTCGCGTTATTAACGCCAAATACAATTATCTGCTCGCTAATATGTTCTACGTTAGGATATATTCTATTGTTTACGTAAGCAGTTAGATGTTTACAGTCGATTAAATAATTTCTAATCGATGGTACTAGGATATATACAGTTTGTCTCAAAATAAATGGCGGACTTCTGCGGAGGTGATATCAATCATTTTATTTTATCACAACAAAATATTAAAACACTAAACACTTCAACCCACTAAACACCAAAAGTTTTAACTAACCACCGAGGTGTTTCGACAGCAAAGCTGTCATTATTAAGGTGATAATAAAACTGAAGAAGAACTGACTTCTTCATCGTCAGAGTTATCTTCTCTCTACCAACGACTCTGATATTCAAATGTCTGATGACGAACCAGATACTGAAACTGCGGAGAATTTAGTTGATAGAGAAGAAGAAATAGAAATGAAAGCAGAATTAATGAATCTCTCTTAGTGTCCTAAGAAACTACTTGAAAGCTACGAAACACACTTCAGCCTCCATAGAACGATTGTTCTGGGAAAGAGGCACTTTCTTTATAACTTCAAATTTTGAAAGTTCGTCTAGTAAATACAGCTTTTCCAAAAAGAGTGTGATTGTAGAAACGCAAGATATATTGAATTAAAGGGAGTATCTGCTACTGTCTGGATTGTTTGCTTGATATCTTTTCTAAAATATCAAAGTATCAGAATGTATTTGAGAAAAACAATAAGAAATGCAGCCATTGCAGACCTCATAGCTTAGAATAGTCTTGCTGCCATAAGAAGTAATTTGAAAATTGTAATTGATAGTAGCAGTATAAAAGCAAAACGAAAGCCTGATGACAAGTCAGTCGAGTGCCACATAAGACAAAATAAAAAGTGTAGGAAACAGAACAAAACTTGATAGTAATATCTTCGATGGATCAATTAGTAGAACCAACATTTCCCAGAAATTGCCACATATTTGAAGATCTCAGTAAGATATGAAAACGTTGACAAATGCTAATATATTGTTGGAATGCAGAAGCGGACTACGTGGTTTCGATCTTCCGGGTATCGTCAGCCCAACTCCGAATACCAGATCAGTTTGTATGACAAATGAAGGAGACATTTGAAACGTCTTAAGCTGGCATGCAATCCAGACAATCCAAATCTCAATTTCGAAGGATCTGTGGCTTTTTCATTATTTTTGACTAGATTGTTCCCCCCTAAATATTACATTTTTTTCATAAACCATAGTCATTACTAACGATTGTTGCACCTATACTTCTTATCAAGAATTTTGCAGGGGTAAGACTCATTTGACTGTACATATATATATTTTTTTCTATTTCTTGAGTCATAAGTGTTGGCAGTCATTTTTCCAACAATTCATTTTGTTGATCTACGATACCTTAGTTGAAGATGATCATTTTGACCGTTTCATGACTTTTGAAGGTTTCTTTTTAATTTTGGAAAATCTTGTTGAAGATATATCTCACTTGCTTGCGATTTCTACACCAGCTCGTCATCCTGTAGGCAGATTAACTTGAAGAGCGAAAACCAATTCTTCTAGACTAACATGTTGAATTATAGTTGCGACTTTATACGTTTGATGATTGAATTTCGGAAATCCTCCCTTAAACTACTACGAGAAGTTGAACTTTGTTGCTTTTTAGAAGATCCTGGATGTCTTATAATAGCTTCAGGAACCCTTCCGCCAAATATAACATCACTTTATAACCAGAACAAACTTTCCATTAGAAAGATTTCTAAAAACTAAAAGAAAACAAATCACACACACACGAATCACTTTCGTATTAAATAATAAAGTTACGGTTTTAATCTTTGTCCAGTTAGATTGAGAAAAAAATACGACCACAACATCTGTAAATCACTACAAAACGATGCTGTAAGATTTTTTAGCTCCATAAATATATCAGCTGTAGCATGAAGATATATGGTATCAAAGGAGGTAACGTTCGGTTTCAATAAAAACTTTCCTAATGCGTGATATACATAGTACAAGAGCATTTTGTTATAATTATGATATAACATGTTTTATATTTAAAAAAAACTTTTTATGAACGGTACACGCACCTTTAAGTCATCCTTCTACTAAAAATTCATTAACCTCGACTTGAAAATTTTCTAAAATCTTTTTGTTTTTTCCTCCTTTGTACTTCATATAAAAGAACCCATAAAATGAATTAGGAATGCTTAATAAATAAATATAGCTGGAGTAGGATATTATGTTATTGCAATAGAACGAAAATAATTAGAAATATTTTGTATTTTCGTAATTTATTATGTTCTGGCACTCATATAGGAAACTAATATTCTTTTACAATAGGTCATTCGTCTACATTATCAGTCACTTTGACATATAAATATCTATCTGGATTTTGCCGATGACACGTCGTATGTTACATTTAAGATCAGAAATCGCTACAGACCTGTCAATGTAGCTTTTACTCTCTAGAAGAAAGTCCGTAGATGCTAGGTCGCACGATCTTGTATAGGCAGTGGCGTAACGCAATCTCGTATTCTTATTCTTTTTTAACCATTTTAGTATCGGTTTAGCATAAAACATTTGAAAATAAACAGAAAAATTAGCAAAAAAACACTTGGCATATTATCCATCTTAGTCGGGATTAAAAACTTCGAATGAATCTGCAAAAGAAAGGAATAGATACTAGATAGACTATTTATTTCTGCCCTGAAATTAATAGAGTTCTTTCACAGGAATAGTGTGTTCCCTGTAATAGTGTGGTTCATTAGCTAAAATTGAATTCTTTGAGGAGACGGTGACATTTTTCTTGGAGAATTGTGTCCGATCGATTTACTAATTGCGTTTGGGAACAAAATGATCAACTGGGCAAGACTATAAACGGCAAAATAGTACTGTAACAAGTTCATTTAAGCCATGCAAGTAGCACCCATAGATAGATAATTTGCCGGATGGCTAAGTAGCGACCTATGGGTCTATTGTAGCTCACTATTATCTAGTCCACCTTGTCTAGCTTTGCCTTCTTCATGAGACTTTCTAGCCTTGCCGGGTTTGTCTTCATGTAGCTCGCCGCATCTGGATATGGTTCGCCAATACACTCTAGCCTGAATCTGACCAGTCCTTCGCATTGGCACAAGATGTGCTGCGAGGTCTCTTCTTCTATCTGACAGATCCTGCACATAACGTTTTTCGCCAAATTAAGGTTGCTCATATGCTTATTGAGTCTGTTATGTCCTGTTAGTAGACCTACTTTGTTCAAAATGTCATCAGTGTATTTAGGCATGTATTCTTTGATGAATTCCTTAGCTTGCCTCAGTCCTGAGGAGCTTTTCCAACCTTCGAGGGATTTGTCCGCCGATCATTTCTGTGTGAATGGTTTTGGCTAGTTTCCTTTTCGTAATTCCACACGATAACCCATCACACATTAAAAAAACACAGCTAACATCGTCCTAATAACGTTACAGGACACTTGAGATACTGGGGGTCTGATATATTTAGGGGTACTGTACATTATATCGGAGAAAACGACTTTAGGAAAAAAAATCTGTATTGATAGCTAGTTATTAAGTATTTGCAGTAAACATCTTGAAAATTATGTGGATGTGCTCCATCCTGCTGAATCCACCTGCCATACGAACCGCAAGTGGTACATTCTGAAATTTATTCAAAAGGTGGCGGTGGACTTGTAATAGGATAAATATGTCTTTTTAAAAGTAAAAGTCTAATACAAAGTAGCCACAATTTTTTTTAATATGTACAAATTGATTTTCGAATTTGCGGTAGCTTCTTTCATAGTCTAGGCATAGAAGATCAAACCCCAAAGAGGACTTGAGTTAAAACATGTTTGTTGACAAGATATTTCAAGACAAAGTTAGATTCTCGACAATACTTAATACAATATTTGTTTCTTTTATATCTTCGGAAAATTATGCATTGCAGTTAAATTTGAACTACAAAGATAGGCAAATACAAGAAAATTATTACACTTTTCATAGAAAATATTTACAAATTTAAGGAAAAGCTTCGAAAGTTCTATTAACGCAAAATTTATAAATGAACAAGCTCTAAACTCAATAAATCTTTGCTCAAAATAACTTCACACATTCTATTCTCCATACTGCCCTTAAACTTGGATAATTCTAATACAGAAATCTCATTCCAAATTTAAAATCATCGCAATTTTAACTGTCTTGTGTAAACTGTGTCAATAATAACCATCAGAACCAGACAAATAAAATGCCTTGTCATCAGAAAATATGATGAAAATATTTTTAAATATCATCCGATATTTTTGGCGATTTTTTTTGCATTTTTTAAAATAATGTAGTATTGCTCAGTAATCGTCCTTCCCTTCTGTAGATAGTTGACGAGGATCACACCTTGGGAATCCCAAAACAATGGTCACCATAATCTTTCCGGCTGATGTAACAGTATTTGCTTTCTTCGGAGCTGATTCGTCCGGAAAAGTCCACTGCTTCGACTGTTCCTTGGTCTCCGGTATGTAGTGGTGGACCCAAGTCTCATCCAGGGTTACGAAACGCATGAAAAAATCTCTTGAATTGTTGAATTCTGGCCAGACACCCCTCCGAAACGGTCACCCGATTTCGTTTTTGCTCCGGTGTCAGCAACCCATCGCGCCGAGAGCGCTTTTATGCCCAAAATTTCGTGTAGGATATGGCCAACACGTTCCACTGAGATGCTTGTTGTCTCTGCTATCACTTTCAGCTTCAATCGGCGATCGGCTAACACGACATCATGAATCTTGACGACCATTTCATCGTTGGTAGTGGTTTTTGGACGCCCACTGCGTGGTTCGTCACTTGTGCTTGTGCTGCTGCGTTTGAACTTGCTCACCCAGAAGCTGATGGTCGAAAATGATGGAGTAGATCCGTCATGAACCTCTAGTGAAATATTTCGAATTTCAAAGCACAAAGCAGAATAATTTTAGTCACAATTTCTCGCCTTCCTTTTTTTTCTTTCGTTTCTTTCAATGGTTGGTTGACACCATTTTCCACTTCTTCTTATTTATTCAGACTTATTGTGGGTTCTTTGTAGGAAGGCCATCATCATTTCTTTCGTTTATATTTTTGCCGCTACTATTTAGTGTACTATGTTGGTCTTCACTTTCAGACTGCCATTCGTCTGAATTTCCACTAAGTATACCTGCATAATAATATGAAACCTTTAAAATAAATAGTATTACACTTACTTCAACATTCATTGTGGTAGTTCTATGGAAGGAAATAGAACTCTTCAACAAACTATTTAAAAATCAATATTGAGTTCTAAAAAATATGATTGTCATACAAAGTTGAAAGCTAAAGGAGAAGACTACATTCAAGGTTTTATAATAACCAAATATATGAGAATCTCTAAAAGAACACATTTTTCATTTCCCGACTACCTATATCCCGAAAATAACCGCAGGTGGGTTGAATTACAGCGTAGAATTGAATGATTCGTAAAAAGGTGGTACATCATGTGAAACACCTTCAAGTAATTCCGTGAATAAAAAGTTTTTCCTAAAATGGATCGACTTTCAGTCTACGTAGCTGCACGTTTATTGTGTAGGTGTAGGGCAACATAGTTCAATATCTATCCACGTAAGTTTATCTATCTGTATATGTATATAATGGGATTGAATCATCATATTTAAGAAAGAGTCATACATGAACAACAGATGCGAGGGAGTTAAGGTATAAAATTATATTAAAAATTCTCATATGACCCCAATAATTAAGTTTAATTAAAAATGTTAATGAAAATTTTTATTCTCTTTAAGTATATCAGATATACACTTAGATAAAATACTAATACATGTACGCAAAACTTTCCCGAATGAAAACCTCATGTATTATTCAAAAGTTTCGCTTGTTCGAGATGCTTTTAACAGTATTACAAGTTTCAAGTCTTGTGTAGTCGATACCGGAACATTTTTAGGAGTATTGTGTATCCAGGAAATGTTGATAATAAATTTACTCGGTAAATAAGTATCATAATCATAAATAAGTTGGTATTTTTTATGTATCCAGACATGCAAGGAAATAACAAATATATCGCGAATCCAACCGAAATTTCTCATTTCTTTAAAGTTTAAGTAATATTATTGCGGACCCTATATTGATTAAACTCTTACAATTTGAAGTATTTGTAACTCGAATTATACTAAAGCTCTTACTAGTATCCCGTTCAATATTTTATTAAAGAGAACAGATGTTAAACTAGTTAACGTAATGGTACAATTAAGTTTGCATGTTAACTAGCGTATTGTATCCGTAGTTATAATTAACATTTGTAAGTTACTGTGTAACGTAATAATGGTTCACAGCAGTTTTCTGAAGTGCCTTTAAGGATAATGAGGCTAATTTATATATAGATACGTTTATCTTGTGTTTTTCAAACTTTAAAAGTTCTAATTTAATTGGGAGCAATAATTAGTAACATGTCCAATTGTTGAAATAGTAAATTAATATCAGTTATAAAACATATCCAATTTCATACAATAAACAATAAAATAAAAGGTTTCATATTATGAACGACCAAATTAATAGTAGAAAACTAAACAAAAGACAAGATCTCAAGGGATACCAAAAATAAATCAGCTCCGACTTCAGTGTCGTAAACTTAAAGAAAACTGCCGGCCATTAATGTCGATCCATAAGGATGTCTTCGAAAAACGAGTCCGCAGTCCGGGGAACATATGAAACGTTATTTCTTCTATCTGGTACCGGATTTTGTTCTTAATATCATCGTAAAATGTTTATGAAGTTGTTCACTGTACGATATCTATTAGGAATAGAGACTGTTTCACGTAATTCGTTTATTCGTAGGTTTGTTTTATTAAAATGATGATGATATTGTTAGTATCATACAATTAAAATAATATTCTAAGCTACATAGTTTTGATTCCGGTAATATTAAGATATAAAAAAAATAATTACTATAGAAAAAAGATTATCCTCCTTGTAATAGAATCTTCTTCCGGGTTTCGCCGTGTAGTCGCAATTCCAATCGACATTTCGCTGTCCAGCCTGCTAGCTTCTTTAGGATCTGCTATCAGACTGAAAGCTGGCAGCATGGACAGCGAAACGTCGATTGAAATTGCGACTACACAACGAAACCCGGAAGAAGATTCTAGTACAATCGTCACCGGCCGTGAGAGCCTGCGAAATTACATCAAGATTCTCCTCAATTCAAACGATAATTGTGGGAAATCTTGTTGGAATGGAAAATGAAAGGACGTCGTGGAGTTATCCGAAAGCGTCAATTCCTAGTTTTATTAAACAAATTATTGAAAAGCATAATAAAATTGGGCTTCAAATAGTGTAGTATTGTATTGACAGAAAGAAAGGCTCCCTAATGAATATTCTTCGTAAACATGGCAGCGAATAATTCAGAATAAAAGCCAGTGAATTTACATACAAATCTGACATTGATAACACACATTTAAAAGAATTGCTGGAGAATTGCAAAAATCAAGTTTAGGAAAATGTGAATAATGATGAAGTAAAGGAAAATGATATTTTTCGAATAAATCTGTAAATGAAAACATGAACACCAATGTACAACTCCAAGATCGAGTCTGACATATGTGACCTAATCCCATTACTACACATTATAAGCAATACGCTAAGAATACGAAATAATAAAACCAGCAATATATGCACAGCACTCACAAGATGTTTGGTGGTCGCAAGAGATGCTGAACCAAAAAGAAGATAGCCAAAAAGGAAAGCTCGCATTTGACGTTATAATATACGACTAATATAAACATAAGAAGAAAAGAAGAAGGATAGAATTCCGATGAATTTTAAAATAAAAACTATGTATAACTTGTGAAAAATTAAACAGTAATAACAATAAATAAAGCAATTTTGGCCTAAATACATAAAGTGTTACTGTAGATGTCACCCACGTGGTGCCAGTTTTGATTAAATTACATAGGTATGTGCTTTTCAAGGCATTTACTAAAAGTAGTGCACGCAAGTCCATGAAAACGCAAACCATCCTACGCATACCTAGCACACGAAAATTACAAACATTACCGACAGAAATTACATTAAACAAAGTAATTAACTATAGGGGATTGAAACAAAAAAGCAACCTTATTTATAATAAGATAATGAAAGAATGAATAAAATGTCTGCCGTCCTTCTTCGCTTTTCTGAGGCTGTCTCTCAATCCCTTCATCTCCAATTGGTCAGCTCTTGAAGTTGAGACATGTTGGATTTGTTGCACTTTTCGTATAAGGATAAACTGTAGACGACTTTATCAGGATGGAGACCCCTAGCTCATTCACCGGTGGGTTCCAGAATCTCTCAACTCTTTCCATCGTCTTGTTTGAGAGTTGAATCAGGAAATGCTTGATAGGCGGTACTACATTGATGTCCTCTCGTAGCTGATGTTTGTGTAAAAACCACGGGGTGCCAGCAAACAATCGAAATACGCGGTTCTGCAGCGCTGAATATTGGCTACACTAGATAACTATACTAGGGAACCTTATATGATGAAGGATCTTAGAAAGGAGAAATAAATGAGCAGCTTGGTTCTCATCTCCAGCAAAATTTTACGGCACAAGAGTGGATATACTATTGACCTGACAAGGTACGTAACTGAGGGGCTTCAGGAAAGCCTAAAGTTCTCGATTATGATGTTTTTCCTCAGGAGGTGGTAGTAGGTGGAGTGTCGTCGGTATAGATTGCAGTTTCCTCCATTCGGGTCGGGTTCTTGGTAGGTTAGCTATGTAAATTAAAAATAATGTGAATCCCAGCAATGACCCCTGTAGGATACCCACCAGCAAAGGCCTAATAGTGGAGATATCGTACTCCTACCTTATCAAGAAGGATCTGTCAGTAATGTAAGATGACACCAGTTTGATGATATTTAGGGTTCAATCCAAAAGTTACAATTTTATGAGTATACCAAACGGTATCAAAGGCACGTGCTATGTCTAAGAAAACTGCACCCAGAGATTTCCTGGTCTCGAACGCGTTGCGACAGTTGAAAATTGTCCTTCACAAAATCCAAACTGATCATCCTGGAGTATTTCTTGTACGAAAAGACTACCTTTTATTCGCCTCAGGATAACAGCTTCTGGTCTGGTTTTGGGATGGTCACAATAATAGCGTATTTCCAGACATCTAGGAAACATCTGAATTGAAGGATGGCATTAATGATATGGACCAACCCCTCTATAGCTTTAGCTGTTAATATGCACAACCCTAGAGATGGAATCAAAGCAAGAGCTTTCCTAGGCTTGGTTCGTTCGATAAGGATATTTATCCCATCAGAATTAGTCAAAAGGAGATCCTTACCCTACATATCGGATAAACCGGCCGTAGTGGCTGAAGCCAGCTCCTAAATAAAATATCAATACGATGTATTCCCAGATTGCTTACACCTGAACAAAAATTATGCCGGCAATAAATTTTAGTTGACGACAAAAATAGTTTTTTGGAAATTATAACATCACGGAGATCCAAAAGCAACATGAGAATCTACGCAGTGACTCCGCAATGGATTCCCAACATTTAAAAAAACAGAGACACAAAATTCACGTAGAAAACTAATAGCGACGATGTTTAGGAATAGAGAATAGAAGAAATCTTATTAATTCCATAGAAGTATATAAAGAAACAATTCAAAATCTGAAGGTTACCATACAGTAAAAAGACCTAAATACATCCTCCATAACATTTAAAGACTTCACAAGGATGATCAAGTCCGCGAAATAATTCATAGAGATGGAACATCCACCCTACAGCGTAAGGTACACACATTTATTAGTAGAGTAGAGTGGAAGTACTGGCTGTACGACGTTAAGGTCAAGAAAGGAAGGAAATGTTGGGATAGACAGCCAAATTCAAACGATGATTTTAAAAAATCTAGTTTTTACCTTCTTCAGAGAAAAATTCTACAATTGATAAGTAAAAGTAGGAACAGCACTAAAATTAATATTGAAAAGTAACAACTTACGTGGAGAAGACGATGCTAACAATAGATTTAAACATTTAGTTTACCAGACCAAAAACACATTATAAAATAGAAAATTTAAAAAAGAGATTGTTTTACTACACAGTTGCATTTATTAAAAAAAAATCAATAAATCATCGTTTGAATTTGGCTGCCTATCCTAACATTTCCTTTCTTTCTTGACCATACATTTATTGTATCACAAATAAGAAAATTGTTGAAAAATCTAACATCTCTTCCAAAGCAATTGTGAACGGATTTCTCGACAATAGAAAAGATGATAGCTACGTTTGTGTTGTAAATGATTTGATGGATAACTGCCCCAAGTAGCATGTAACGTTTTAGAAACGTTATAATAAGGTTCTCTGAAGCGTTACTAAAAACGTTAGCGTAATTTTTCTATTAAATTTCTGATAACGATGAAATTACAAAAATTTGTAACACATCTGAATTAAATGAATAGCAGTAAAGTGAAGAATATGAAATAAACTCTTTGCCCATCAAAAATAGGAAGGTAAAAAGTTAGCTATAAACTAGTTTTGTAATTTCTTCAAAGTAAACCTCTTTATCCATTATCTATTAAAAAGTGTATAAGTACACTGTCGAGCATAAAATTAGGGTCACCCCGTATTTTGAAGATATTTCAGAAATTCTTTTTGTTTTCGGAACTTTTTCGATTGTAACATAGTTTACTAACTTTATGCGATTGTTTTGTCGTGTTTGCGTGAACAAGAAAAACTTTTTATGTTCTTTTTTCAAAATTTCTCTGATTTAAGAAAAGTTTGATAAAAACAGGGTCCCTCAACTGAATTCTTAAAAACCATTATCAGCATATTTTTGGTTTCTATGGTTTTATCTGTCAATTGCAAATTGTTTCTATAGTTGTATCATAATTGTCAGTGTATTACAATGAGAATAAATCCTGTTGTTGCGGCAAGAATTGTGGCGGCTGTAGAAGATGGTCGCGGTCAGCGCGAAACTGCGAGAAGCGTTGGTGTAAGTCCCTGTATAAAGGAACTGCTCTGCTCACTCGAAGACCTGGTTCAGGACGAGGTCGGACTACAACAGCTAGAGATGATCGCTTTCTCGTTTTTAGTGCGTTGAGAAACCGAACAGTCACAGCAGTTTCCCTTCGAAATCATCTACAAGAAGTGAGAAATATAAACATAAGTAAGCGGACAGTTAGGAGGCGACTTCATTCTGCTGGATTATCTTCTCGAACAAGAGCTACTGGACCGTCGCTTTCCCGTGAACATCGACTTGCTAGGTTGATTTTGGACAATAGCGAGAACACTGGACAATAGCGGATTGGACTCGCGTATTGTTTTCCGATGAATCGCGATTTTGTCTTACGGGCTCAGATAGACGTGTTAGAGTGTGGCGACGACAAGGCGAGCTATTCTCAAGCTTGTATTGCCGAGCCAGTTATGGCTTGGGAAGGTATATCTTTTGACGCCCGCACGGAGTTAGTCTTTATCTAGAGTGGGACATTAAATGCGCATAGATACCTGACACAGGTTCTAGAAGACCATGTTATACCGTTTATTGTTGTTCTTGGAGACAACGCAACCTTCATGCATGACAATGCACGGCCCCACACTGCTCGGATGATTACTGAATATCTTTACGACGTTCAAATCACACGATTTGCTTGACCTGCTCGCAATCCGGATATGAATCCAATTGAACATGTTTAGAATGAGATAGGAAAAGGTTTACGAAGACATGCGCCGGCCTCCAGAAATTCTGGAGAGCTTCGCCACATACTGGTGCAGGAATGGAACAATCTGTAGCAGAATGTGATCAAAAATCTGATGCAAAGCATGCCTCGTCGATTGCAAGCTGTTATCACTGTCAGAGGAGGGAATACTCGCTACTAAAGTCCTGAAAATTTCTTTTGTTTCAACGAAAAGCATATTACACTAAAATTGTTCATTTTCGATACTTTCAATAATCTTGGAAAAAAAAAACACAAAAAGTTTTTTTGCTCACGCAAACACGACAAAATAATCGCATAAAGTTAGTAAACTATGTTAGAATCGAAAAAGGTCCGAAAACAATCTGAATGTCTGAAATAACTTCAAAATACGGGGTGACCTTAATTTTATGCTCGACAGTGTATTAACACGTTATATTTTCACCATTAAAGTAACCAAATATGACGATATATTTTTAACGTTACATTAACGTTTAGTGAGTAATGTTTTTTTAATGTCTATAAACGTTGAACTTGCAAGTAACCTTTATTTAACCTTTTAAAAACGTTTTCGTGCTACTTGGGGCAAGAACATGGGATGGAAAATATTGATCACAAAGACATCCGCTGGGGTGTTGTTAGGAAGAGTGATCAAAATTTATAGGTTAAATCTCTTATTAATATAATCATCGAATATAGCACTGGCAGTAAGAATTAAAAGGTCACTAAATCTAATTAGACTGTTTTCGGCGGTTAAAGGAAAACGTATATACATACACTGCACATTGTTGGTATAGAGAAAAGACATACATACAAGTTTTTTAAGTGGCAAATTTGAAATCGTTTCATAATAATTTTAACCGTTCGTCTTTGAAACTGAAATGGAGTAAAATAACTGTCAGCGATGAAAACATCAATTCTTGATAACTTGAAGCTTGTATACTCCAACTGAACATTTTAGATGAAATCTCAAAATTTCATTTTCTGATTACTTCTCTAGATTTAATTTACCACAATGGGACGACACACAAATAATATTTTTGCGCAAATTGTGGGCGTTTTCAATTACTTGTCAGTAGAAAATGCTGTCGCACAGTCATATCGTTAGGTGCAAGACAAAAGAAAAACACCAACAGCAAACAAAAGCGAACGTGTCAGCCGACCATCTCATTTCATTTCCCAGATCATTAACATGAAACATCATTGTCTTGAGGACGGGAAAAGAAAATAAGTATGTATTTTAAACGACGCCAGAAGGCGCAAAGTATATTACGTTTAGCGTATTGTTGAATAGAGAAGTTGGTAGTATTAGATTGTTTGTCGCGGTCGAGATTTTAATCTCGATTTGCTACCGTTTTGTGTGATGGGACTTGTTCAGAAAGTTAGCACAGGATGTCAGCAACAACGTCGGTCGGCCCGAAGGACCAATTGTATTCGGATGATTTCGTTATGAGTTACTTTCGCAGTAGCGCGAACAACTTTATCGGTTCATCAAATTTGAAACAGGAATCGTGATGTGTTTGCACGCCGGCATTGAGCTCTTTATTCGCCGGAGAAAAAGTTCTCTTTACCGAAGATGGGAAATTGTGCAAGGAATGTATAACGCGATAGTTTTATGAAGGAACCTTTATATGAAGCTTTCGATTCTGGATTTTATTTTGAGATAATATTGTAGATTCTAGATCGGATTATTATACTACTGTTCATGTTTGTTATCACACTTCTACTCCTTTACCTGATAATTGATCAAATTTAACAATAATTACTCGAAGAAAATTATCTTATAAAAGTATTGAATAATTAATTCGACCCTATTAAAACCAACGGCCTATTCTAAATCGTTGTAATTTAAATATCGATGAAACTTAATTTAATTAATACCAATAATGGTTTAGGGCGAAATAAGTCACAAATTTGCAAGTCATTTGAACTTCGTTTAATTACTTTAATGGAGAATTGATGTAAACAATTCTAAGCGGATACTGTCTATACAAACAGAGATTATATTTTTAAAATAAACTAATTAAAGTTTTTAATTGGTCCAAGGAACTGCAGTACGTAGAATAGGTTATTATTAATAGCGTATGTTCTAGACAGTTTCACGCTATACGTTATAAATTTAATCTCGAAGTTTTAAGTTCGAAGCAAAACAGAATGTTTCGTATTTCTAGAAAGTTTTTTGGCTAAAACTTAGATAATGGACATTTCCTAGCAGGTAAATTGATAGAAATAGTTTTAGTAACATTTCTTGCTTGGAGGTATGTAACAGTTTCTTGCGTTATGGTAGAAGTTCGGCAAAATGTTCGTTTCCCAGTTTTTTATCTATAAATTCATACAGATACCCTCTATCCCAAATTAAGGTATAAATTTCCAATCTGAATTCATGTTTTTTCAATAAATTTGATTGAAACTCAAACTTAATTGAATTTCACTAGTATTTAAACAAATTCGTTTGTGATGAATTTGAATTATGTCAATGTGTTACCACCCTAAGGCATCATGGTCTACTTAAGACGATGAATATATTTTACACATATTCGATTAATTCGTTTATAGTTTCTGGTGACAGTACTGGAGCAAATGAATCTGATAAAAAAAGATCTAAATCTCTTAAGTCTGGACTATTTGGTAGCTGCGATTTGAGTTGAATTTTCTGTTTATGAGTCGCTGAATTGTTTTTTAAATAGTGCTTTTTTACTGATGAAGCACCATTCCAAAAATAAAGCGGATTTGTAAACAACATCATTACAGAACCCTAAACTGACAACACAAACTAAATTTGGTTGCAACATAATAGATATTCTGCACATTACAGAGCTTATGTCAAAGAATTTTTGAATGGTGAATAACCTAACAAATGAATAGGGAAGGGAAACAATCCACTAGCCTCCTGAGTGCTCAGATCCCAAAATGCATCCGCAACCATACAAGTCTTTAAAACATCCATTTGGTGTAATCCTCGATGAGTACAAAACCATCTGAAGATTTTGGTTTAACTGTTTACCTTTTTAAAATAATGAATCTGGGAAAAAAGTCAGTGGCGTTTTTTAGTAAAATTCAACTGGTTTTCTTATGGTGCGAAAATGATTTGACATATTTAAACCAAACATGCTCCATTATTATCGACAATATTTCACCATTTTTAGGGTAGAGCCATGATGCCATCCGTATAAAACTTCGGTAGTTTCTGGTTGCAAAACTGAATCAAGTGATTCTCACAGGCTTCGTTTGAAACCAACTTAAATCCGTTGAAAGAGTTCTGTAGAGATCGAAACAAGTGATGGTCAGAGGGTGCAATGTCTGGACTATACGATGGATGCATTAAAACGTCCCAACCAAACTCTTCCAATTTGCTTTTAATTACTTAGCGTAATCTCTCTAGTTGTCCACAGTAGAGTTGAGAATCAATCATCTGAACAACTTCCAGTCTCGCAACACACACACAGCATCATTTTATTGGACGTCGACCTTTTGTGCTTCTGATTGTCGTACATGATCCAGTTTTCATCACCAATTATGACATGTTTCAAAAATGTCTCGATTTTATAGCGTTTTAGCAGCGCATTGCAGATGTTAATTTGCTCTATCGTGTTTTCTGCACTCAACCCATACATCGAGCTTCATTTTGTAACCACCTTTATTGTAATTGGTTCAAAACAGTTTTGTGGTCAATGCCTAGCTCTACACCAGTATTGACACTCCTTGCCTGATCATTTTGCTGGACTTTTTTAAGAATTTCTACAGCTTTTTCAGAGGTTGGACGACCAAACTGTCTTTCACATCAAAATTATCAGAACGAAAGCGAGCAAACCATTTTCGCACAGCAGATTTAGATAAAACACCTTCACCACCATACGCAGTACAAATTTTTTCACAAACCTGCGCAATGTTCTTCTGTTTTGTCGTAATAATATTGCAAAATATAGCGCAATCTTTTAATACGTTTCTCCATTTTCAAACGCAAAGTGACGCTCAAAATGTCTCTTTTCTAGTGAGCGTTAAATGGTGTCTCTGCGATCTGTGTTTCCTGAGTTGTTTGTAATTAACGCCATCTATCACGAAAAAACGCCACGAACTTCTGCCCAGAACCAATATGCAAAGACTGATTGATTTTGGAATTTCAATTGCAAGTAACTTACTGGGCAAATTGTACCAGTTTTGTTGTTTTAGATAAATACGATGGGTTCATCTTCATCACCTCATTTGGTCGACCACTGCGATGTTCGTCTTCGCAGATCATAAAGCCTCGTTTAAATTCTACGACCCAATATTTTACTGTTGTAAACAAAGGAACTCGTCCTCCCGCCTCCCTCCTCTTTAATATCCGTTACACTGAAGCCTTTCAAATGGAAGTCTTGTATCATATAAGAAGGATCGCTTGTTCCCATGTTTATAAATTCAATGCGAATGTCCACTATTAATAGCTGTCAAACAAACACGGAACAACGTAGGGAGGTCAAACTTCAAACTTAAGCTCTATAAGGTTGGTACTTTCTACCAATAGTAGGTATAAAGAAAAACCTCCAAAATTCCACAATTTCCATTTTATTTTAAAAAATTCGTACATTTCGTTAGCATCAAGCTAACATCATCAATGTAAACTGATCGTCAAATATGTGCACAACATATATCCATATACAGGATGGGGACTTTAACTGGAACAAATTCGATAAAAAGTCAGCTGACAAGTTTTGGGAAAAATGCTTGGACATGTCGATTTTTATTTCTGAATACGGATTTTTTTTTGGAAAATTCATATATACAGGATGGCCCAAAAATAAGTTACGACCATCAACTTCATTTTTTCAAATGGAATGACCTACTTTTTATTAAATTATTGAATTCTTTATCGATATCTAAGTATGTTTTATGTACCATGTCCTATACCTAAACTCAACAATTATCGAGAAATTTACGATTTATAATAACTAAGACCATATGTCTTACGCAGCCACAGTCATTCTTTTCAAACAAGAACCGCCATCTATACGTCAGATCGCGTACTTCTAGGACTATCCTCGTATTACATCATGTCTTGTTAATTTAGCTGAGAGTAGTTGGTGAGAAGGAAAGTGATAAACGTAATCTGAACATGTAAGGCACGAATGAGTAATAGTGTAGATTTTAGATTTGTATAAACCCACTATAAACTTGACGAGGAGGTGTATATAATGCTAGAGAGACTTAAGCTGATGCCAAGTCGACAATAATCAATAAAATGATAACCACAGCCGATAATATCTATCGTAGATTTATGTTCTTCATTATAAAGCAGAACGTCTTATCCTAATCTGAAAGATGATGTTTTGGTGGGGATTTGCGACGCCGCTTTGACTGTTAAATTCTGACAATATTATTCTTGGCATTTTCCTCCAGCACAGCGAACGCGTACGCTCCAACTACGTTCGCACTTCCCATATCTTTCTAATCCTCATCCGCTTGTTTATTTTCGGAATTTTCATCTTAGCGTCCGTCAGTCGCTGTCAACTTTTGCGGTTTATTTGCATCAAAATGGCATAATTTACTCGCTTGTTTGTTGTCTTTTACTTTGACGAATTCTGGCGCAGGCAGGTACTATGTTGATGCTTACGTGTACGAATGTAATTCCGTCTGTAATTGAGTTAATTGTTTCACGGTAGGTGAGCCGTAAAGCTGTTGAGATACGTCACGTTGAGCGTTCTAAAAGCGCGATGGTAGTTCCCCTGTACGGTAATTGTAATTTATACGATAGACATAGACATACTGGACAGATTGAGGGGATCTCACGTACATATTTTATGGATATACCACTCTGACGACAACTTGGAACGTAATTGTGGACGTACATCGCATTCCCTTCGGGTTATATGCTTGATACTATATCTTCCTTTATAAGTGAAATATAGTGTCTATAGGAAATAGCTCAATAAGATTGCGACTCATATAATTCGACAGCGTTAGTAGTACTATGAAGTAGTATTCGTACTAGTTCCGATATAAACGAAATCAGATTCCGTAAAATGGTTTACTGTGTCAAAAGTATTTTGGTAATATATGTATATTTTGATATATGCATGTATGTATATTCTGTCACCTAAACAATTAATATCACCCCATTCGTATTTAAAAGCACTCAAGATTTGGTATAATGTTAATTGAGTTTAATCCTGTTTAAACAAGGGGAGACGTAAATTTTTTGTGATCATACATCTCAATGAAACAATAAGCAACGTTGCAATTGATTTTTGACTGAAAGTTTGGTAAGAAAAAATTTGAAAAAAGAAAACCTAAAAAATCGATCGTAAAACAGATTTATTTAGTTGATATTGATCTTGATTGTTCAGTTTAATAACCTGTTTAAAATCGGTAATCCAGAAGGGACAGAACGTTAAACAAACAGATCAGATCTAAGTAACATCAGTAACGATGGTGAGGAGACAATTTGCTGCAATTTCCATAACAGCACGTAGTGGTCAAGCTGGTCAAAAACTTTCTGAAAATCCAAACTCTCTATCATGTACTGAGATTTCATTGCACATTGCAGATGTATACGAAATCGTAATAACCTAACATCAGATATCATCACACCCAAGGGTTAAAACCCAAAACATTCATCAACCATCAACAGGGCAGGAGGAGCCATTGATTGAGCTTAGGGGGTTTAGAGGCAAATAAGTCCAACCTCACAAAGAGATGTAGGACCACCGATGTATACGTAATGGTGGGTGATGCTGGTCTTAATGTCGCGAAGTCGCCAAAGGCTACCAGTACGCCCTATTGAGACATTCCATTATAACGCTATGACGCACGATTTGCCTGGCTGCCCCGCAATCACAGTTTGGAGATGGAGCCTTACCCCATCTATGTAGAGAGCCCGCACATCTTCCATTATTGTTGTATATTCTGTTAATAGTTATCCGTATTGTTCGTGGTTCATCGAAGGCAGAGGGTTTAGTTCTTATACAGAGCTCTTTTTGACAATGTGGAGGTCGAGTCTCTCTCCAATAACTATGAGTCAAGTTTAACTGCGATGTATACAGTTCCGAGGCAATTTGGATCGAAGCTTATTTCTTTCAAGGATGATTATATCTTGATAAATAGGGAGATGGGAATTATCTTATATACGTTATAATTTTAGACAAGGAACAGCTTTTCTTTGAAGGATGGGAGATGGGATGTGGCTTAATATTATTATCTATTACATAGATTATCTATTACATAAATGAAAGCAAGTTGTCTCTGTCTTATTTGATTTAATAACAACAATATACAGTTTGTGTACAACTGCAGTTAAAAGGATTTGAATCTTAGTTTTCAGTTTCAGCTTTATTTGTCTTAAATACCAGACACGTCAAAAGTACAGAAACAAGTAACATACAAAGTGATTATATAAGTAATTTTGAGACATAGACGTATATGGATATATACATATACAGGGTGAACAAAGTCAAGTGAAGGCTAAGTCATCTAAAATTTTCAGTTGGGGACACTGAGTAATTGGCAGCAATGACAGCGCGAACTAACTTGTATGTAAATTGTTTTGACAGATTCTGTAAAGGTTAGGTATACTTGTTTTAGTAATCTACAAATGCAACCGGAAACGTCAAAATGACAGCAAACGAAGACAAGCAAATGACATGTGGTAGGTATGTACATATTTATTCAATGTAGCTAACTGTAGAATGAAAAAATCAAGAAAATCAGGGATTTTTAGGCTACCACCACATTTCACTTGAGAATGCTTGCATTGTGCATACATACATATCATACATCAGCATGTACAATTATGAACAATAAAATGAAATTAAAATTCATGCAACAGGTACTCCTCGATGCTATAAAAGGGATTTTTCAATAAAATTTCCTTTATTCTTTTGCCGAAACGATTCACATCGAGGCTCTTAAGTTGTTCCGGAAGTTTGTTGTAGAGCTTTGGTCCCCAGAAGTCAAGCGACTACTGTGTCACGTTTAGTCTATGAAACGTAGTAACTAATACACTTTTGTTTCTGGTGTCATGATCATGCACCTCTGACTTTATTTTAAAGTGAGTTTTGTGCGCGTGTACGTACTTTGTACAAGATAGAATGTATATATTGATAATGGTGAGTATTTTGTCCCGTTTAAATATTGGCCAACAACTTTCTCTATACCCCAGTTCATACAAGGTTCGCACTACTCCTTTTTGGAAGTAAGTGCACTTTTCGCGTTTCCGGTGACATACCCCACGTCACAATTCCATACGATGCGACACTGTGAAAACCTGTAATTTAACTTTGCAGCGTTGTGCGTTGAAACGTTTTTTTATTCTCCTTGTAGTATAAATTGCTGAACAAAGTTTTCCACTTATGGATGATATGTGATCTGTCCATTTTAGGTTGGTGCTTAATGTCAATCCTAAAAACTGTGGACGCATTTTCATTAAGGATAGCAAGGATTTGACCACCTTCAGCACGAGATACAAACACACCTTAAGATGAGGAACACTCACTGGCAAATCATTAATATACACAATGAACAAAACGGGCCCAACATAGATCCCTGTGTAACGCCTCGTTTTATTGGTTTCAGTTGCGATTGTCGATTATTAAACATTATTGCCTGTCGTCTATTATTCATGTATGATTTTATCAGATTGTAGCTAGTACCACGAACACCATAGTAATGCAATTTGGTGAGTAGTATATCGTGTGATACAGAATCAAAGGCTTTGCTCAGATCACTGAGCACGTTTTCTATGTACTGGTTTCTATCACGTTTTCACGTCTTATCTTATAATGGGTGACAAATTTTTATAAAATTGATCAAACATTCCGTTGGTCAAATTAGATCTTCCAACACTAATTGTGTTTGTTTAATTATCGATAACTACAAGAGGGACATCTCGTTAAATGTTTACGACACAACTAACGAAAATTGATTCGATAGTGTCGCTTCTTCCTCGTACTTTCCTTCGAATCCTGCCACTTGACTTAACCTTTTTTGGCCCACTCGTGAAATCTCATCTTATAGATAGAATAGCAATTTATAAAGTGGTAGATTTTGTTTGCATCTTATACGAGATTGGCTAATCCAGACAGAGACGAAGAAAGTTTCTAAATTACTTTTGTCCAAGGAAAATTTTGCAATATCACATGAAGAAAGAATTTGGACTAAATAAGCAAAAAAGATGCAGAACCATTCTATATTTATCAGGCTAAATACTTCAATGATTATGATTCTCTAACCTCCCCTACATACCGTATACACAAATCCGTTAAACACCTTTACGATCTCAACGACTTACAATTTCCTTTTATATACTAATAAATCTTACCGTCTATCACCTTAAATCATACATAAGTATCGATTATAATATCACGTCGTAATTTATTTTTTCCCATAACAATAACGAGCCATAAACTTCATTGCTACAACGATCCAGTTTCCTCTTCTAACGTTACATTAGTCTCTAACGATTCAATCCAGACTTCAGCAAATATTTAGGTTCCTTCGAACCAAATAGCCGTAAATATCGAAAATTGGCCCCGTATTGTAATAAATCAAGGACGCAATTAGCCTTTTAAGGGTTGCCTAAAGTATATTCTGCCCACGCGACGGATAATTAGAAGTTAAAACTCAATTTTGTATTAGTCGATTTAGTTTTAAAAGAAAATTATATCTAAAATGTTAATAGCAATACGTTTAAATTAAATTGGGAAATCCAAGAGTAAATATTCAGTTTCGATACGTTTGTATGTATTAACCTTCTCTAAAACATATATGCTCTAGCTATATTGAAGTTATTGCTTGCAAATATAGAACTGGAAATACATTTCTTCAGCTTTATTTTAAATTTTCCAATAACGCAGTTACAAAATGTGTTTTCTACGAAATATCGATATTCTAGCGGTAGATAGAAACTACATATATAGAGGCAATTCGTTGAATGCAATTTTGTGAAATTACATGTCGCTAATACAATTGGTAATACTAGTATGCTTTATTATATCAGTCACTTACATTATAGAATGTTAGCACGAGAGGGAAAAGACAATATTCTGGATTTATTCATTAGATAAAGCTGTATTAGAAGCAGAGAAATACGAGGAGGTATTGCAAAATACTTGGTCTACTATAGGAGCAAACAAAATTTGAAAATCAAATTATTTTATGATTCAACACACTCTCCTCTTTATTAGATACATTTATTACAACGAATCTGCAACGCCTCTAGACAGCTTTTGTCACCTCTTCATTGGAAGAAAATTTACGACCTTTTAAACTTGTTGTCGGTTGAGGAAGGACATGATAGAGGGGTGTTCAAGTAATTCGAATGCTAAATCACGAATTATTTGCATGACAACATGCGATTTGTTTGCAGGGAAATTGTCCTACAAAAACAAAACACTTTTGCACAACTTGCCGCGTCTTCTCTCCATAATTTTTTCTCGTTGGGTGGTCAGTAACGTCCAATAATAACTCCCAGTTATTGTTCCAGCCTTATCTAGAAAATCAACCATGATTACTCCAGTATTAGATCCATCGTATAGCAGCATCGAAATATCATCTGCATACATGCTAAGGTGGACATCGTCTAAAAATTATGTAATATCATTGACATATAAATTGTACAGTACTGTTCCCCGAGGGACACCACTCAGTACCGGTAGGCACCCAAAGTGGTACCAGCTGCCGACCGACCGTTAGGTATGCGGCAATCAGGGAAGGTGCACACACTCCTCAGGACAAAGAGGCACGAAACCAGTTGCCCGCACGAGACCGACACCTCGCGGAGAATTCTAGGCGAACCGGTGGGCTCCTCTCCCCGTGCTACCCATGTTAGACAAGTTTTCTTGTCAACGTTGGACGGGGTCACTGTTGGAGACGCTTTAGCGAACTCCTACCTCACATCTAACCCCACGGGGCAAATGACTCCTTGCGGATGGCTACTATCGGCCAAGCGTGGGAAACGGAATCTGGCCGTCCAGGTACAACCAGCCCGCCCGTGAATTAAGCCTGAACTACGGGGACGGCCGGGCAAAAGCCCTACCCCAAAATTTAACAGCGCCAACCCTTTCGCCCCTCCGGCGATCAAGTATCCGCAATAGCTAACAGTGAAACCGTAGGGTCCCAGAATCACCGAGTTGTTTTAGGATGAAACCAAAGGTTTCCCGACCCATTATTGTGCCCCCTTAAATGAGGTGTAAGCTGTTAAGTTTTGCCAGCAGTTACAGCTCCCCATCCAGCCTGAGAGCTTTAATAAACTGTAGCAGATGTGATAGTTTCAGAGAGCGTATTTCTTCCTCGTCTATAACGCCTTTGCCAAGATGGTTAGCGCGAATTTCTTCAATTGCGGTGTAGTTGGATGTCAGGTGTTTCGGACTTTCATCTTCCGCCCCGCAAAACCTGCAGTCGCTATTCTGTTTCACACCTATCCTCTTCATGTGTTCCCCAAGGTGACAGTGCCCTGTAAGGAAACCTGTAAGAATGCGTAATCTGTTCCTCTTTAGTTCTAGCATGGTTTTTGCTTTCTGCTTGTTGAAATTTCCAAGGAATACCTTGGAATGTTTCAGACCAGGAAGATTGTGCCAGAGGAAAACTCTGACGTCCTCTTCTCTGTCTTTAAGTTCTTTCTTATAGATGCTCATCCCTATTCCACAGAATGGTTCCGGTCCCACAAACGGAGTTGTGGCGGCCTCCTTTGCTAATAGATTAACTTTATCATTGCCACTGATTCCAGTGTGTCCTGGTACTCAGCATAAAGCAACTTTGTTTTCCTTGCCGAGGTTCTTTAGTTTATCCCGGCATTCCCAAATTAACTTGGAGCTGATGGTGTTAGAACTCAGCGCCAGTAAGGCTGCCTGACTGTTGGAGAAGATTGCAATGCTCTCCTTTCGATAGTTTCTGTTAAGATTCACCTTAGCACATCTTCCAATCGCATTAATTTCTGCCTGAAAGACACTGGGCTCTGAGTATTTGGTTCCCTGCACGTGTTCCTTTTTCAGTTTTAGACCCATCCGTATACCATTTGATGCTGTTTGCTTCAGAGAGTAGGTGGAGGATTCTCCTTCCCATTCTCTCTTGTTACTCAGCTTCGTTGAAAAGTTCTTTTCGAAGCTGTATTTCCTAACCATTTCATCGTTTGGTAGATCAGAAAGTGGGAAAAGTCCCGCCATGGATGACAAAGCTAAAAGGCTAGTCGGTACATTGCCGCACGGGTCACTCCCTCCACTACTAGGTGTAGAGGTGTGAGGTCTAGGATAACCTCTAGGGCCACGGTTGGGCATGCTCCCATTGCTCCGGTAATGCATACACATGCTAACCTTTGCAGCTTGCCAAAGATATTCTTGGTTGTGATGTGTGTGTCCTTTTGGAACCAGGTTATTGCCCCGTAGGTCTTAGATTAGTGTACAGCCATCGCAGTATATTTGAGTTACAACCCCACGTTTTGCCTGCTAAATTCCGGCATATCATTAAAGCTCTTGTTGCTTTATTCACAGTCAGTTCGATATGCTTGTTCCACAGAAGTTTTTTGTCCAGGGTTATTCCTAGATATTTGACTTCTGTTTTGCATTCGATTACTGCTGTATCTAGACGTAGATCTTTCATTTTCAGTAGTTTTCTCCTACTAGTGAAAGGTACGATTGTGGTTTTTGCTGAGTTAATGCTCAGCCCCACTGATCGACACCATTCGCTAGTGATTCTAAGGCTTGTTTGTATCAGGTCTAATTAATTAAGAATTTACCCCTTTTGAAGCTTGCAATTTAATTTTTCACGGTTGCATACGAAGGACATTGATCGCCAAAGGCATAAGGCATTCTACCTGCTTACCTCTTAACCCCTTTAAATGCAGGTACTTAATGATGGTTCAATACTCCAATTTTTCGTTTTTCACAATTTCGGTCGACATCCCTTCTTTCAAATTTTATTGCGCAACTTTGGTTAGACTTTTTGACGTGAAACTTTAGACTGACATTCCTAATATGTAATTTTTTTTATGAAGATGTATCTTTCTGGTATTACCGTGGTCTTCTACTGCTCGTCATATACCCAGTCCCTGCTCCGTTCTAGTGATTCGTATCCGTTCTAGTCCGTTATCGTCCTCTGATCCTCGGAGCAGCAACGACAATCGAAGACGTATCCGAGACCATCTAACACGAGAAGCATCGGATACGGATCAGAGGACGATAACGGACACGGCGGGACTGGGTATATAACGAGGAGAAGAAGACATCAACATCATTCTTTAGAGAACTTCTGAAGAAGCTGATATGATCAGCGAAACTTCAAGTTTGTTACAACAACTACGGCAACACCTGAAAGATACATCTTCATGGAATATAGTGGCTATGAAAGCCTACATTCGATTATGTTATTTTTTGTTGCTATGGTATCGCAATATTTTTTTATTAACGAAACTGATTTAAGTTAACTAGATATCAATAGATCCTCGTTATCTTGCAGGTTTTTGCTGATAAATGTGAGATATTAAACTTGTTTTCAAACATTAAGGTCTACAATTTACAATAGAACAGCATGAAAATTTTCTATAGTATCCCAAACAAACATTAATTAAACTAAATACGAAAAGGAAATAGCTGTTGTTCTTAACTAGCAATAGAAGCACTAACTTATTCGGGCAATCTACTATGTATGTACATAATAACTGCTTAAACAATTATACTGCTGATTTCGGCAGAGAAAACTGAACTAAAACAGGCTTCGCAATTTATTCCATTATTAATCTGCTTGTTCTCATTTAATATAGAGTTACGCTTTGAACTTGATTCGTAAAGATCGTCAAATTAATAAAACGGTTTAGTAAGCATTCCATATGAATCGCAAATTAATTTCTCGTTTAGCTGCAATATCAGGCACAAAAGGAAAGTATAGTTAAGAAATGAATACAATTTTTTAAACACATTGTGTCTTACATTGGATATACAACTTTATTTCATGTAATAAAACATTAAGGAGTTTATACCCCACAAACTCAACATAAGGTTTTATGGGCTGACAAAAAATCTTTATTGCGGGCATTGCAACTCTAATCACAACAGTAGCAAAACATAATATGGATGTTACATATATGTAGCATCTGAAGAATACTGATCGTAAAAGTTGGTATCTTTTGTTGCTAATGGCGTCTGTTTAGATATCGCATTTAAAAATGTACATTTTCCTTTTTATCCCCATTTTTAACGATAGAAACTGTACTTTTATGAAATATTGTTCTAGATATATACATATTTATAATCTATAAAGTGGTGTATACTTACGTTAAATACGAAAAATTAATTATTAACTAATTTGTAAGTAAAATAATCTCCCGTATAATATTGAATAATTTTTTTTATCTGGGAATAATCCATTTGCCAATAAGCCATTATTTTACCAGCGGTAACAATAGGAAGACTTTAAGCGGCAGTTAATGCTGCTCGAATCGTTTCGCCGAGAGCTTTTTGCTTTAGTGTTTGGTATTTTAGCAGCAGGGGATATTTAAATACTTTATTACAAGGTTTCGTTACCTCAGAATGTCCTTTATAAAATATAATCTAGTTTTTATATGGAAATATATTTGAGCATTAAAGGACTAATAGATGAAATATTCCAGTTATTTTAGAGTTTTAATAAATTGCAATAACTGTGATGGTTTCAGAGAAGGTATTTCTTCTTCGCCTATGATGTCTTTGCCGAGATAATTGGCTCGGGTCTTCGTGATTGCTTAGATGTCAGGTGATGTTCCGGATTTTCATTCTTCGCCCCACAGCATCTGCAATGGCTATTCATGTGTTGCCCAATGCTCTGGAAAAAATCTGTGTTAGTTCCAGCAAGACCTTTGCTCTGTGCTTGTTGTAGTTTCCAGGAAGATCCGCCCACTCTGAGCCTCCCGTCACTATGTTTGAGTTCTTTTTTGTGAACATGCATTGACGATACCTAATATATTTGTACCATGATTTTCCTAATACATAAAGGATAGTCTCAAAATCTTTCGCATTTTTAGTAACTTCAATTTGACCTATAAATTTGTTTCAGATTAGTTCTCTTTATATGATTATGTTGTAGTTACTAAAAATAATTGCGCGAATTTATTTTTTTCTAGATAGTGTAAATTTTATCGTCTAATTATCGATACTATCAACCAGAGTTTTGTATAGATGTACAAACAGAAAGTGAGAACTGAAATTTAAATAACATACTTAGACGCATCTAATTCTCCCGCCATTTTGGGTATACAGTGCGTTTCTTTAACTGTTGCCATAAGGAATTGCATGGTAAAAATTCAACCCTATGTTAACTTTTGTTCTGATGAAAATATTTAAACCATTTTTGCAACAAAGCTGGAAGATTCTTTAAACTATCGGATACATTACAATTCAATATTCTAAACTATCGATAAAGTTTTGAAAAAAATATTTTTGTGAAAGCGTTTTCTTGCCACTATCATTTCTAGCAGGCTTTGTTTTAAAAAATAAATAACGAAAGACTGAATTAGCTTTTGGAAGACAGAACATGTAAACATTTATTTATAAAAAAACAAACGTAGAAATCATTAAAGCACAAATAACTCAACAAATTAACAAAGATTATCAGTAATTATCAAAGAAATTGTTCAAAGTGTTTTCCTTCGACTGCTAGACAATGTCCCAAGTGATATTGAAAATGTTTTCGAGTGTTTTGTAAAGTTCGCACTGTAATGGAATTACAAGCTTTAGTTATTCTTGCCCTTAGTTCATCCACAGTTTCTAAAGTAAGTCGAGTGGTGTTAGGTCAGGACTTCGAGCAGGCCAATGGAATGGTCTATATTGACCAATCCAACTATGAGGAAATGTTTCGTTTAAAAACTCTCTGACGATGGCAGCAGAATGGACTGGTGCTTCATCTTGTTGAAATATTATTGCTCCGTTGCAAGTCAAAGCATCCACCTGCGAGCCTACCTCCATTTGAAGAAGGTCTATGTGTTTATTGCTGGTTCAAATTTCCGTCAATAAAAAATAGCCCTACTAAGTGATTCCCTAAAATTCCAACCCACACATTAACTTTATCACGACATTGCGTATGTGTTTCGTGTGATCTGTAGGGATTTTCTCTTGCCCAAACCTGTCTGTTTTGTTTGTTAACTTTGCCATTTAATGTAAACGAACTTAAAAAATATTTCGATTTTCATTAATTTTTTTCCATCCAAAATTCACAGAAGTCCATTCTTGGAAAGTAATCACAAGTTTGTGCACATTTCTAATTTTGTACGACTTGAACTTTTTCATTTTCAAGGCTTTAAAGCAGCTGCTCCTTGATGCGTGAAATTCTTCTGCCAGAGAAGTGAATGTGGTTCAACCGCCATACAGATATTCATTCTTAAATCTTCTGTAACAACATACGAGTTTCTTTTCCGCTTTTTGTGCTTACAGAACGTTTATGGAACGTTAAATTATAACGTTTTATAATAAGACGTTTCCTAAACGTTATATAAACGTTTTTGCTAACGCTTAGAAAACCTTTTTAAAACGTTTTTCAAACATTACATGCTACCTGGGAATGAATAATGCTGTTACAAGTTTAACAGGTTTTTTAGCTGTGAAAACATACATTTTTAAACAATTGTTTACAATAACCGGGTATTTGGCAGGACTTGTGAATAAAATGACATTTGTAATTGATTTATTGATATTTGATCTGTCAAATTATGTATGTTTATTACCTTCAAGTTTGAAGAGTAAAATTAGTCAAATAAAACTGCTTCTGGTTGTTCAAACAGTATGGATTTTGTAGTCTTATTGATGATTTATTATTAAAAGAAAAATTAGCACCAAATCTGCATCGCATCATAAGTTAACAGGGGGAATAATTTTTACCGTGCAATTCTCTACGATGTTTATATGACATAAGTTTCAGTTGTTTACAAGTTGTCATTCAGTGTGTATTACATTTTTAAGAGATGAATGTTTCAAAGCAAAATTTAAGAGCGTCAATGTTATTTTTTTCAAACTTATTATTATTCAAGTGAGTGCTTTAACTGGTAAGAGTTAGCTTACAAAGTTTCGTAAGGGAAATTTTTATCTTGGGGATAATTCACGTCCCGGTGCAGAAAACGTCTGTGACAACCCTGATACCGTACATATTTATTCTTTTACGGTTACCAAATATTTATTCATGTAATTACTTGATAGTTTTTGTCGATTGCTTCAATTTGGTATCAACCTCAATTAATTCACAGTTTAAATACATATCTAAATGTCTTAGTTTATTACATATCAATTAGATATCGAAACTGAAATTATTAGTTTTTCAAGTTACTAAATAACACTCAAAATTAATTTTTAATAAGTATGCTTTCGAAACGATACCATATTCCAGCCGCAAATCCCATTTTCGCATCTGGCCTTTTAGCGAATATTATACTGTTCCAAGCTACTCATATAGCGGTGAACCGATAGCACTATTTACATTAAGTAAATACTGAAATTGCGGACTACCAACATAAACAGACCACTTTCATTTACTCTCGAAAATAAGTTATCCTGGCGTAATTGTTTTAATATATTTTTTATTAAACAACAAAAACGATTCATCTATTTTGAAGTAAAAAAATCTATTTAAAAGGGAAAATGCTGGCGAACTTATTCTATCTTCAACATATTTATCTCAAAGTTCGTAGCGGTATAGGTTTACTTTGGCAATATGTTGTACAGAAAGAAAGCACACAAAAAAGAGTTTTACAAAGCTGTAAAAACTTTTTTAATACTCTGTATTTGAGGGCCCCTTTTCAAATGATGTAATATGAGTATATTAATTTACTTTTCTCAAAGGGGATATATTCTAAAGTGCTGTTGTACTTACTACAAATCAAAATTGAATTTTGTTTTGATTTCAATACAAGCTTCACAGATAGATTTAAGCAGAAAAATACTGCCTTAACCTTAATTCTACTTCGTTGTATATATGCCAACACTTTATTAAATTCTCTAAAATTCTATTCAGAATTTATACCAATTTCATATTTTCATGGTATTTTTAATTGTATAAATTTGGAATTAACAAAACAAAACCTGCATATCCGTTGATTATACTATGCTTAATATATTGAAACTTGCTACAGTACATTTCTACACAAAACTAAAATAAAAAAATCCATTGCACACACAAAAATTCACGTTCATTAAACCGGCATAAAAAACATCTATGGTCTACACATATTAACCTGGGAAATAAAAACGTTATTGGCCCGATTTCGGTCAACATAACCAGTAATTTTCTCGCTAAATCCGATTACATAATGCGAATGCGTTAATAACAACCAACTGAATATTCGATAAAACAGGGCGATTCCAAATTTTTTCAAAAACTAATTCAGAGAAGGGACGGTAGCGTATGACATAAACAACGGTTTGAAAACATCTGGGTTTGAAATGGGGATAATTAAAAACTTGGAAGAGATTTGGGATATTTAAATCCGGATATTTCAAATTAAATTTTTCGTTTTGTAGCATTTATTGAGGACTTGGGATTGCATCAAAGGAGTCGGCGTTTTGTTTTCTTTTAAGACGAGCGTTTCATGTCATTTTTTATATCACGCTTCTTTTACGAAGATTCATATAAAGGAGGCGATGAATAAGACCGCGTCTAACAATACCTATTTTTTTGTACAACTTTTTATGGGCAAAAAAACATAATAAAATGTAATAAGTAAGAATAAGAACGATTTTGTTTGAAAGTTTGTTGTCCTTTCGTAATTTTTTTTTATAAATTCTCATAGAAATATCTTTAAAAAGTTATTAAATGTAATTACCTAGTAAAAATTCGTGTTCAAAATACTTAATTTTCAAACGAAAAGTAAGAGATCTTACTAGTCTTTTTAAAAATTATTGTTAAAGTTCTACCAGTCGGCGATATTATTACAACATCTAATCTGTATACAGCGCTTTCCAAAAGTATATTACACTTATATTTAATACAAAATATTGCGCGTTCTTTGCTGCGGTTTTCATCTATAGATGCAGACAAGTCTGGATAAGATTGCATCTTATCAATTAAGCCTAATGTTTTAAATGCAAGATCTAAAAATTCTTGGCCGGTAGACGAAACTTATTTTTATTCTGGTGCAAATGCTACAGTAACCAGTGAGACTTTGACCAAACCTATTAATTAATACTGATTGTGTGAAGAGTCGCGTAGCAGAAGAAATTTTAAGAATGCCCAGAAATTCAATCAAGGACACAAACGTCAATCTTGCGCAATAAGTTTCAAACTTAATAAAATGCAGTAAGACTTAATCTGAAGGACATAACAAGCAATAATTTAATATAAAATATAGTAAGTAATGTATGTAGAACGTAACAATTGAAAACAGAAAACAACAGCAAAAAATTGCATCGGCCGGGAATCGAACCCGGGCCGCCCGCGTGGCAGGCGAGCATTCTACCACTGAACCACCGATGCGGACAAAGTATGTAGTTGTTAATCTGTCATTTTAAGTTTTATCAAAATATGGTACAATTTAATAAAAATGCTATTTATTTTAAACATCAGTAGTTCAGTAATAGAATGCTCACTTGCTACGCAAACTAGATTTTTTTATAATTGTTCTAAATCAATGATATGGTACTTAATCAAGCATTAAATATTTACAAACATGTTGCAATGAAAAAGGTATTATAGGTCCTAATTCAAGCACATGAATTTGACGATAACCACACGCCGGCCGTAAAAGGAACAGTTTGAGAGTTCAATCCTGACACACAAGCACGTGTTTCGAACTTATTTGTTCTCTTCAGTGTGCGATACAAGAATATGAACTAACAAACGTATTCCCCGTACTCGTTATATCCAGAAATTACTCGAAAGAAAATCAGAAGATAAATTCCATGATATCGATCAGGCGATAACCGAACATCAACAAGGGCAGATCTCTAGACGTTCTCGGAACACACACTGATGAAAACAAATAAGTTCGAAACACGTGTTTGTGTGTCAGGATTTAACTCTCTAACGTTTCCTTTTACGGCGTGTGGTTATCGTCAAATTCATGTGCTTGAATTAGGACCTACCTATTTCATTGCAACATGTTTGTAATATAATCGATCACCGGATGTGTGATTTGCACGTCTCAAACACTTTTGTTTTTTGTTTTTATTTAAATATTTTATTACACTTTACAATGCCATTGGGATATTCACATCTTAAAATAAGTAATAGAAATTTAGAACCTTTAAATGAAAGAACAATATTTTACAAGCAAAGGTAAGGTAATGCACTTCGTTAAATTTTGTAATATGTTACATAACCTATGGGACAAACTTGAGAGTTGAAGCATAGAAGGTGTCAGCTCAAACACGATATTAGAACTGATAAGCGTTCAGATGATATTTGTATATCCTACCTTCCTTCAAAATATTGTACATAAAACATTCAACACACAAATCTAAGGTATCACAAAATAAAGTTCAGCTAGAATAAGTCCATCAAAGAAAAGCAGAAAATGCTGTTACAATTAAAAAAAAGTGATCGCCATGTTTAGGGTCTGGTCGACAGATCAAAAAATATAAAAGTTTGCTCAAGTACTTGTCTCACGGGATTGGAGTGACGCAATAAAGTTAACTTGTAAACATTTTCGAATACACCATATATGACCAGAGAGAGAGATGTTTGTATTTACTTAGAAGTGATGAAAATATTGTTTCAAGATTCTCCGTCTCTTCTCGTTGGTTAATCGCGGAGTTGGACAAATTGGTTTAAATGTAAATAGAAATGATATTTTAGACTTGCTAAATATCCCATATTGACGATGCATCAAATGAAGACCTTAGGTTTGTTTATTATTTTTATTTGTTTATTTAACGTAATTATCACCGATAGATATAATGTGTGTCCTGAGAAAAAGTTCCATTATTTTCGTAAATTTTAAATTTGAGTGAGAATACCTAAGTAGTGAACTTCGAAAAAAACAAAAAACTACAATATCTCGAAAACGAATGACTTTTGGATAAGGCAAATTGGGCTGTATTTATTGCAAATGATCTCTACTAACACGCTGTAAAGTATGACCGTTTCATTATCAGTCACCCTGTATAACTATCAATAGATCTTCGATGTAAATAAAGCCAATCGAATATAACACTTTCAAGTAGAACAAAATTCATTTTCATTAAATAAGGGTACTGTACAGTCACTAAATTCCTCGTTCTTTGGAACATCTCTAAGCATCTCGATGCCACAGATCGTTTGTATGATTTTTTCATCTTCATCCAAAGAGGACGAACTTGATATATGAGCTTCTAATTCGTTCATCGCATAAAAAGGCCACTTTGATATAATCAAAAACTTTACAAACATAGCCGCTGTCACAGTTGTTTTTTAACACATTAAATCATCGAAATAATCGCCTGCAAGTCAATTAAATATGATAAAGCGCATGCGTTGATAAAGCAGTCGAACTTTGCCACACCTTGGAGCATGAACGATCTGTAACGGTTTGAAATAATTGTCGGTTGTGTTGGTACAGAACCAGAACAGATAATTGACAAATCCAAAACAGTACGGGAGAAAAACAGACCGCTTTTTATCAACTGCGCTTGCGTCTGACGTCTAAGGGTCTTTATTTTTCGAAACCAGAACAAACCTCTGTGTGTAAGCCTTGTAAACGAGGAGACGGAAGTTGTAAATTCAAACATTAAAAACGGTTGAAATGGTTATAAAATATTGCAATAGTGGTGAGATAAGCAGTTAGAAGGACAACAGCGAGGTTTGGTTTTTGTTGCTAGAGTTTGAAGGAGATATCGTGGATTGTCAGATTAATTTGGAGGAATAATTCAGAAACCAAAATCGGTTACTATATAGGGTGTATCATAATATATGCGCAGGACTTCAGGATGTGGTCTTGTCCAAAAATTTGAAAAAAAGTTTCTATCAACTTACCTTCTAAAATGCACCATTTTCGAGATACAAGGTGTTGAAATTTAATTAAAAAAATTAGTTTTTTGGAAATATCTCCGGAACCGTTTATCGTAAAGAAAACAGCTTTCGTAACCATTTTCTACTTATAATAAGCTAAGTTGTGTGCAAGAAAAAAAATTTATGTAATAATTGGTGAAGATTTTGAAGGGGTAGTGTTTGTTTTTCTCCACAACTTCTACGCCACTGGAAAAAGTATCGTTTTGACACGCCCATTTGAACCGCCAATGTTTTCTACACAAAAAAGCTACCGTTGATTATGAGCTCTAAAGTTGACCGTTTTCGAGAGAAATCAACTTTTATGTTGAAAAACATGGTAAATTTTTTGAAATAAAAGTTTTATTTTACTAAAACATTAGAACAAGTAAGAAAAGCAAACGTTAACATTGATTTTTCTCGAAAACGGTCAACTTTAGAGTTCATGACCAACAGTAGCTTTTTTGTGTAGAAAACATTGGCGGTTCAAATGGGCGTCTCAAAACCGTCCTTTTTCCAGTGGCGTAGAAGTTGGGAAGAAAAGCAACCACTCCCCCTTCAAAATCTTCACCAATTATATAAAAAAATTTTTTCTTGCACACAACTTAGCTTATTATAAGTAGAAAATGGTTACAAAAGCTGTTTTCTTTACGATAAACCGTTCCGGAGATATTTCCAAAAAAACAATTTTTTTATTAAATTTCAACACCCTGTATATCGAAAATGATTTCGGAAGGTAAATTCATAGAAACTTTTTTTCAAATTTTTGGACAAACTATCAAGTCCTGCGCATATATTATGAAACACCCGTATATCATAAGAATATGTTTAGTACCAATAGGTAATACCATACTATCGCCTCCTAAATGCCCAAGTGCTTGATTAATCGCAATTGACTCTAACATAAGCGAAAGAACAAAATATACGGACGATATGTGTGTGAGAAGAATGAAGCACAAGAGATGACATTTTGGATGGGCACAATGCCAAGCTTAATATTTTTAAGTGCTTATCTTATTGGGCCAGACTAACTATGATTTGCTTTGGATATATTATTATATCAAATTGAGTTTTGCCACACTTAAATAAAGAATAGAGAAACATCATGCAAATTTAATTTAGCAATAAAAATATTTACAATAAAACACAATATAAATTTACATTCTTTAGAATACATTGTATAAATACAGTACACACTAATGTCCTTTATTTCTATATCCATTTAATTGTCTGCAATTTTCTACAAGACAGAATCGCTCTTTAAATATTACCTGCTTGTTGTCCATACAACTGGAGGGGTGCTTAAATCTGCTATAAAAGGTTAAGAATAGTATTAAAATAAGTATATGTATTTTGGCAATTGTAAAAGTAGCATACATACTTGTACTTTCATTTAACCTTCCCATGTCAGGAATATAAGGTAGTTTACCTTTGTTGTAAGTATGATACAGTAGCCCGTTACGGATACATAAATAAGGTTTTGCGAAAGATTGCAAGATAATTTCAGTCAGTAACAATAGATTGATTAGTAAAATCGCAAAATTAACAAAAAGTAAAATTCTAACATAATACCACATTATACATTAGCGCGGATGTAACAAAAATATACGATACATAAATTCGAGGTACGTCAAACTGACAGTTTCATACAAAGAAGTGTCGATTACAGTAATCTGTAATAATGTGTCGAAAATGACACAAAGCTTCAATTTCGCAAAGATTACAAGAAGTCTTATACAGATCGTTGCATCGCAAGTGCCGTCAAACGCTCGCTCCGATTGACGTGTTACTTCGTTGAGCAGGTCTTAGCGTTGTAGTATGTATGTGCGTGCATAGCTGCGCCGGTGGTATGAATTATACGTAATGTAGGTAGACTCATATGATAAAATTTTCTTTAACGTGCACAATGTGCCCGCTGTTTTTATCCTCATAAAAACTAAATATGTAGTTATAACAAGAATAGCAAACTTGTGCACAGAATATGTATTGTAAGAAGATGTTTATGACGAATGAAAAATGTAAAATATTAAAGCAATGTGGAGAATAATAATACTATGTATTATCACAACAATTCACAGTAAAATAATGAAATTTAAATTCTGTAATTAGTAGCTAAATAAAAAATGAATATTCTCATATTTGCAGGAATAAACGTTAAAAAAATATGCATATGTTACAACAGAAGGAATCTATTATTAGTCATAAATTATTATTTTATAAGTTAACATAAAAGCGACCACTTTTCTAATACATTAAATGCTCGAAACGTCTTCCGGTCGCCTCAAAGCAATATGCTAAACGATCGTAGAAGCCTCGTTGCGCATTCTGTAAAATTGCTGGAGGAATGTCATCAAAAGTGTTAATAATTTTTTGTTGCAATTCTGCCAAATTGTTTGGTCTATCGTTTTCAAATGTGTAGATCTTAGTTTTCATGTATCCCCATAAGAAAAAGTCATTAGGGGAGAGATCTGGTGATCTAGGTGGCCAGCGAATAGTTCCCCAGGTACTTAGAACACTGTTTGGAAATACATTATGAAGATATTCCCGTACAACTCTACTATTATGAGCGGGACACCCATCCTGTTGAAACTATATGTTATCCAAGTTGAGCGCCAATTCGTGGAGACGTGGGATAATTCGATTCTGGAGCAAGTTAAGATACTTCTCGCCTGTTAAATTGCCATCTATAAAAAATGGTCCAATTTTATGCTCTCCAAGTAATCCCACCCAAACGTTTAATTTTTGGGGATACTGAGTTCTAGCATTGTGTGTTAGGTGCGGGTTTTCTCTTGCCCAGTGTCGAGGTACAGCGGGATTCAGTGCAACGGGAAAGTACTTTCATCCGTAAATAATATATTTGCAATAAAATTTGCGTTTTGATTGCAAATATGCATCATATTTTCGCAAAATTCCATTCTCTGTTCTTCATCTTCAGGAAATATTTCATTTGTTTTCTGTAATCTGTAGGCATGGTATTTATTTTTCTTTAAAACACGGAATACTGTGCTTTTAGAAATATCCAGCTGCTCACTAATACCCAATGAAGATATTTTCGGGTTCTGACACTGGCACAAATTAAAAGATTTCTTTCGTCTTGGCGAACAAATGGCTGCCTATTACGTTTGTGCTTGTTCGGCATAATACAGCCCAATCTTTCAAAATTATTTATTATTCGCTGAATTGTTTTTAGAGCGGGTCGTGATTGATAATTCTCATAAAAGCGCTCTATTATTTGCCTCAAGGGTATTTTCTGATGATACCACTTAATAATTTGTTTTCTTTGAACTAAATTATAAACATCCATTATTTTTATAACATATAAATACCAAACTAACAAACTAAATAAATACTTATGTATGTATCTTACACTAAACTCTGCAGAAAACCTAATAGAAACGACGACAAAACACTAACTAAACGAATATGTTTAGCAAAAATGCTTGAAGAATGAGACAATTAACAGATTAGGATATAATAAGAAAATGCAAATGAAAAGAATATTGTTTCAACAAGAATAATAAAAAAATGAAAATGTAATAAAACATCGCAAAGCGCTAGAACATATGAGACAACTACCTTCTACAATGCCTAATTGGAGACTGCAAATATCCAAATATTCATACGTATTCTCTGCAACATGTATCGGCGCCGGCGCGGCATATGGACTTAACTAAGACATGTTCAACTATCGATATAATATTTTGACGGCACTTACGATGCAACGATCTGTATAACGACGGAGTTATAATGATGTGTTATACCAATAAAGTACGTCAGTCTTGATACAAGCCATGAGGTGGTCATAATTTAGTGACCCCAAGAGTGGAAATAGCAAACGTAATATAACAGAATGTGGTAAGTATGTGGTTAAAGCGTACGACAAAACATCACTGCTCTATGTTAGGTCTATAAAAAAACAATAATAAACAATTATATCGTTACGGTGCCCTTTAGCAACTGTTGCGCTAATTGGGTCGTAGGCTAAGTAAGTAGGTTTTGTGGATCCTAAAGAAAGACGTTCGGTTATGCGTTTTGAATTTAAATTAGTTTAAATACAAGTGTAGTAATTAATTTGCGGAATTTTGTTGAATTATAAACGCGATATTGGCGCAGTAAAATGGGTCGTTATATAGGTTTTGAGTACATTATATTTTTGAAAACGATGCACCTGAAATATTTCAGAATTTAAAATGATCTATGAGTCACACTTATCTCTTTATAAAACTGTACCTAAAAATTGGAAAATTAAAAGTTTAATCGACATTACTAAACTAATAATGTCGTCTAATTAACAATCTCTTATTACAAATAAATTGTTTCTTCCAGTGTTGGGTGAAGTTATATTCAAACAACGAGGTAATAAAACATTGATGCCTATTTTTAAAGTTTTATTTATTATTACTTTATTAGCCCGAAAAATATTTACGCAATATGTAGCTTTTGCCATTAATATAAAATGATTTGAAATTAATATTAAAATGGGTTTATCTAAACATTCATCAGTTATATCAGGTTCGAGATTGGACTTTGGAGTCTTTATACAGATGTGAAATAATATGAAAAGAAGAGCAATAAACTCTCTCGCTTAAGCCCATTATGTGTGGCTCTCAAAATAATTATAGGAGAACTTATACAACTTTAGCTTACCACTTCTAAATATTATTACATCGCTCTTCAGACGACACTTCAGCATGGTTATCATTATCATGGTTCCTGTGCTGATTGAGCACGCTTGACGCTGTCCAGAATAACCCTTCAGTGGTCATCAAGCTGAGAATTTGCTCATCCATCACCTAGGGAAGTTAGACAGCTCTTTCCCTCTTCCCCCTAGTGTTAGGACTGGCCGTATCCTCGAAGCTTCTGATTAGCCTGACTGCTATCCTGACCAGAAGGGCCAGCTCGTTTAGGACAAAGATATTAAAGGATCCTTTGGGCCAGCCTCGATAAAATACGAAGCTCTATAGACTCCGCTCTGGAATTAGCATGCCGTTTTCCGATTTTTAGAATGTTATATGTTGTCCACGGTGCTATATCACTAAATCTTTTGACATATTGTGAATGGGGAGAGAGGAGGGAGTGGAGAGAGGACATATGTATGCACTCAGGATTTTTCAGGAGACAATTACAATTTCATTTTTTTCTATGTTGTAGAAAATAGAGTTTCGTTTATAACCTGTGTCTCTCTAGCACATAGCAAAACATTTTAGTGCAGAACTGCAAACAATATTATCTGCTGCAAAGCATTTTTGAATCCGTCAGTGTAGAGAGAATGATAATTTATACCAAATCCATAGCCAGGTAATACGGTAGCCAACGGTGGCTTTTCTACCACTTTCTGCTTTCCCATGACGACAATTTATTTTCAGGCAAAGACTGTGATATCGCAGGCAAAAGCAATTGCACAACCTAGACCTCTCAAATTCTAAATTCAAAAAATATCTCTTAAATACATCAGTATAAAATCGGTGATTAATGGAGCTTTCTTAAAAGCTAGAAATAGGCTATTTATGTATAAGGTAGTATAAGTATTATTTCTTTGGTTTGTCTCTACTGTATTGGTTTTCTCCTCGTGGAAAATGGTTTATGTGTACAACAATATTTTGAACGATATCTAGCATAAATTTTCTAGAACGAGTGGTTTTTCTTCTCAAATCTTTGAACACATTTTGGCCCGAATTTATCTACTCTACTAATCCTTGAATTTTCCTTGAACCATTGCTTGAAGCTAAGCTTCTACTCAAACACAAGAGTCTTGCTTTGAGACCTATGTTCATATATCAGACGCAATAATCAAAAATACACGGGCTGGTGGCTTAGTGGGTTGCACACTTGACTAGCAGTCCGGCAGTACCGGGTTCGAACCCCGGTGCTTCCTTTCTGAGTTTGGTTTTCTGTAGTTTTCCAAATTCCACGGCAAATGCGGAAAGGTAACATCTTAAGTCGGTCTACAGCCGCAGGCGTAATAATAACTCATGGCCAGCCGATGCCCCCTGTAATTGGCGCAAGCTGTTGGGGGATGCTAAGGCATGGATTATTATTATTATTACTTACAGCACGTCAAAGTTCTTTTTTGCCAGAACTGTATTGTATTTCTAGTTCTTATATTCAGTGCCACAGTCGTGCTTGCTTAGAACAGTTTTAGTAGCTCTAGGTCATCTCTGACGTAAATTTTTTTGAAACAAAACGCATTTATCGAGTACAAGTTACTTTCAAACCGAGAGCCACACCCCAAAATTTAATTCTCTGGCTTTCTTTTAATATTAACAGCCTCTCATTGTTACAGATTGCACCATCTTAAGCGCAAACTGAAGACAAACACGCTTCCTTAGTTTTAAAGAAAAATCAGGTCACTTAGTTCATATAGAAATTATACTCTTCAAATGCTGTAATATAATGTAAATGATCAGTTATGTATCTTCAAAATAGGAAAAGATCTTTTCCTGAGAGTACATATTAGCCATTGAGTCAAGTTTTCAAGTTTTTTCTATGAATTCAATAGTCATATTAACATTGAGATCTAACCACCGAAATAGTATGTGTTTAATTGGGAAAAGTTGATTCATCACTAATGTCGCCCATATTTTTCGGACAACAATCCAAGTTAGAACGAATAATGCTCACTTTCAAGAACATGTTACAACCAGCACCGCAGAATACTTCCCCATTACTAAAATGTTGTAATTTTGTTTTTGTATTTTCCAGAAAAAACTGATAATACATTGTACCATTAATCTTCAAACAATTTACGAATTGGCTGATTTATCATTACTTTGAAAGTTAGTGTCAGTAGTACTTTTGCTTTCCCCATCATCTTTGCCAATTGAAGCTTTTGAAACTGGATGATGTTCGTTATGTAATTGGGTTTTTTCTTTGGGGTGGTAAGATTATTTATAGATAATTATGTTTTCTTTTCTTAGTGCTGTTGGGTCCTCCTGTCTTATTAACTCAAAACTAACTTCGTTAACCAGTACTAACAGTTTCTTGTAGAGAAGAAGGTGTCATCAGCAGATTATATGGATGAATGGAATGAATGCACAACAATATGGATCGAGTCTATGTTCGTGGGTGTCTAAAAGGAAGTCCTAATTCTTAAGCAATAACTCTATCGTCAGACCATCGTATCAAAGTATATATTGAGGTGAATTCTTCTATGTGTAAGGATTTAGATCCTTGTAAAAGATTCGATAGTCAATTTTGTAATTAGAAGATAGTGATCCAAAAAAATATCCTATCCAGAATTGTTAAATAGAAACTAAATGCAACAAACATAACTGACAAACGGTATTACCGTATCCGAACGAAATTTAAAGTTTGGTTAAAGTTAAAAACATTTTATTTGAGTAAATTTGCTCAATTATACGTTTTAGTTTCGCAACTCTTTGGAGAATAAATTAAGCAGTATGTAAAGCTGTAATTTGAATAACTACATATATGTACGTATGTAAAAGAATTACATCTATCTACATATATCCACATACGTTTTACTTCGCCGTGGGTTGTCGTTTTAGCCCGTTCCCGTTTTATACGTCTGTCGTGTTGTAATCGAAACGACGGACAATTTAAATTCCTTCCACGGTGCGACCGTATTGCATGCGGGCTCCGTACAATTATTTACTAAAACCGTCCTCGTTCAGGATCAACAGGATCAATTAGTCGGCGATAATTAAGTGCACCTTGTTGATACGGAGCAATGTTTTTCCAATTATTTTTACCACTATATTCGCCATGACCTTTCTGGCTAACCGCCATTCTAATATTGACGTTACGCAGGTTGACCTTATAAAGTAGACGACGAGTGTGTTTGGTATACAAAATATAAAGCATGTTATTGTTTTGTTTGTTTGACATTCATCGAGTGACAAAACTCAATGAAACAATTGAAAATACGATTAAAAATAAAAGATTATTCGATTAAACGTAATTGTTTTCACTAAATTTAGGTATTTATCTAGTAACTTGTTATACTATTGCATGGTTGGCATTGTTGGTAATATTGAACATCCTGTGCAACATATGCACCGCTCGTTTATTACAAAAAAAGAATTAAATACTTCGTCGCAATAAAGCCAAGCCTAATTCAGATTATAGAGAGTTGATAAATTGAAACAAGCTAAACCGTACAAACTAGTGACAATGAATAAGGTACCACAGTCTCTATTTACTACACAAGAAAAAATCTAATACAATGTTATAAAATATAATTTAAAAAATGGTTCAAATTCAAGTTTAATTAATAAAAATAAGTAATATTTTTCATATAGCACCTTCTGTGTAAAAGTAACATGAACTTCATTAATCACACTGCTGAATAATGTGTCAAACGAGTAGCTGTTTGCATGTTGCAACGTAACAAACGATTTTCCGCATGTGCGAAATATTTTAATGAAATGACTCCCTGAAATGAATGTTGGGAAAACGGAGAATGTCACATTTATCATCTTTTAAACACCGGAACTACATTAATACACGTTGTTGTACGAAGGAAATTCGACAGACTAGAAAATAAAATCGTAATAAATTTAATATAGTTGACTGTATGCAATTTTACGTGAAGTAGTATGAGTACAGTTTGAAGAATGATTTTTTTTTGAAATTCCGCTTGGAATATCTGTACAGTAAAACCCCTATTAGCGACCACCTCTATAAAGCGACCACCTGTGTTAAACGACCGATTATCAATTCCCTGTATTTACAAATAGTACCTAATCCCATTGTTTTATACCCCTCTTTACCGACCGCTCTGTTAAACGACCGCGGGCACCCATCCTCGCAATTTTTACTACATATTAATGCTAAAAACACCCTCTATTAAGGTCAGTAAAACCCGGCCCGACAATTCTTAAGAAAAAACTTATAGTTCTTCAACGCATTGTTAAAGTCACGTTTAACTCAACTACTTTTTCTGTTTCAATTGTACAGGTACCCATGTAGTTTAACAGTAGGTATTTAGGGTTACTTGCACTTAGAGTTTAATTAATAATAAGTATCTTACGAAGCCTTTGTAAAGGCGAAATATTTGTAATACGTTCTGTTGAAGTTATATTTTGTGTAAATTTTAAATTTGTGTATTTTATTTAACATAATAATTGTAAAATGCAAGCCAGCTGTTTTAATTTTTCTCACTTAACCAACCACCCCTGTTTATCGACCAACATTTGATTCCCCGAGGGTGGTCGCTATTAAGAGGTTTTACTGTATATTACTATTGAACATTTTTACAGTTTCCTTCCTTCCTTCGTTAGTCTACCCTTATACTGCTCGCCAAATAGCAGCACCTAAGTTTACTATATTTTTAGTGAGAGCATTTAGGAAGGGGCAGCAAATTGAAAACATCTAGATCGTTTCTGTCATTGCATCTCTCAATTTGAGTATTACTTAAAAATTAAAAATTGAAATTCATTCGAGTAGTTTTCCTAGTAAACATCATAACATTCATATGTAACCATGTCTGAAGTGGATCTAATTGTTGCCTGAAGATGAAGACAGTTGGTGGAATAGTTTATAGCCTGGAAAATTTTCAAATCATCGGAAAAAAGCAATTTATGACAGTCCAAAACTATACAATATCGTTAATAAAAACAATAAAAAGAAGTGATTCTAGATTTGTTCCTTGCGGGACACCAGACGTAGCACAAAAAGTTTTAGATTCCTGTCCTTTCTCATAAAAAATAATTCCCTCGGTCCGTGAGATATGAAGCAAATAAAGAAACAAGTGTTGGTGAAAATCCAATATTCGCAAGCTTATGCAAGAGTACCGCGTGATGTATACGACCAAATGCTTTAGCAAATTCCATAAAAATAGCATCTACTTGAATATTATGGTCTAACTTTTCACACAAACTTTGAGTAAAAACCGTAAGGTTTGTAACAGTCGATCGCTTACTGATGAAACTATGTTGGAAAGTAATTACTGTTGATCTTAATTGCGGAGAAATAATGGAAAAAAGACATTTTTCGAATACCTTGCAAAATTGTTAATAATTGCAATTGGACGATAATTCCAATCTTACAGCATTCGGGAAAAATACATGATCGCATTGACAAATTTAAAAGAGCACTCAATGAAGCAGCAAAAACATCTCCGCACTCACCCATTGTGTTGGAATTCTTAAGCCTCTTCAATGTGTAAAATATTTCTGATTCATCAATTCAAACACAGTCAACACCTTGATGTATACACCAGTTGGAAGCTTGGAGTCGAGAATACACAGATTGGAAAAAGCAGCAAATCCGTCGACAAAACATTCGACAATAGAAGGAATTAAAAAAGAGTTGGAGCAGTTCTTGCATCTTCAGTTGTATTTGTTTTTAATCGAAAATCGGTTCATTTTTATTGGTTACTTAGTCTACCTCCTCTACAGAATACTAATATTTTTGAAATCCTTTTTCAGTCCTCTTTACATTTTTTAAGAAAATACAGTATGTTTCATATACAAAAAAAAAAACACAAATTGTGCTTATATGGAAATAACGAAAAAATAAATCATTTATATTTATATCATAGGCTATAACTTAAAAAGCACCTGAAGGATGTTGAAACCATTTTTTGATAACACTTAAGAAAAGCGAGATATAGGTCTGGATCGGTTTTACCAAAAACTGGAGCCTCTGCATTTCTAGTAGACCCCCTCTTGACATATATTCAATAAGCAAGACTTCTTCAGAAAATTGTATCTTGGCCTTTTTTGACAGTGGAGAGCCCTTATGAACGCACTGTAAAGATTCTTGTTTAGTAGGAGGGTCCCAATGATGCACCCAAGTCTCATCCTCGGTGATAATTCGAGATGAAAATGTTTTGTCCCTCTCCAACTCGGCCAAATTTTCTTGAGAAACTTCTTTTCTGTACAGTTTTGGTTCAGATGTAAGCAACCTGGTTATCCACCGTGCAGACACCTTCTTCATATCCAAATCGTCATTCAAAATTTTGAGGACATTTGCTTCGGATATACAGACTTCTTTGGCAATGACAGAGATCTTTACACGCCGATCTTTCAGTACTAAATTTTCGACTTTACGCTCAACGTCTTTAGTTCGAGCTTCAACAGATCGTCCGGACTTAGGGTTATCATTGATTGACTCTCGGCCCCGTCGAAAGAGTTTAGACCAATATTTCACTTGAAATGCTTTTGGACTATTGCCTTCTTTTGTCAGAAACTTTATTACGCTGCTATGTTCAACCTTAGTTTCACTTATTTTATCGAAAAGTAGACCATCTCAAATCTCTGTAAACAGCGCAAACTAAACACTACTTAGCACATGTACTTCTAACAGTGACGGCATTTTTTCAATAATTTGTTTGACATCGTCACTCTTTTGTTTCATAGCTAGGTAGATAACATTAATACATAATACATACAATATGCAGAAAAAAAACTGCAAACTGAACTGTATTGGCGAAACTGCATAGGTTATAGTTGTTCTAGTCGCAAACGAATTTTTGTGTACTTAGGGTGAATGTAGCTGTTAATAAAGCGGATACGGTTAGAATCTTCCGTCCTAATATCTCATTTCCCATTATTTTTGTGTATCCTACGGACCCAGATAAAATTCACCGACAAATTCTATTACAAAAAGAGCTGCTGATATTATTATGTGATGTTGCTGAGTCTAGCGAAAATTATACCTATAGGTACATAAAAAACGAGCCAAGAGTGACGTCAATAATTACAGATTAATACGAGGGTGACGCTGAAATTATTGAGATAAAGAGCAGTAAAACAAGGTTCGAAACTTTATTGATGTTCAAAGTAGTCTCCTTTATTATCTATACACTTTTGTAGACAAATTTTTCAAAAGTTCCATTCTTCGGAATGTCTGGAAATATTTGTGGATGGCGAAGTTAATCTCCTCTTCTGATGAAAATCGAAGACCACATAACCAGAAATTGCACGTTGCTAGAATCAGCGAATAAGAGACGTATTCTATGACCTTCATATAGTTTTCCCCAAGAAAAGTTGCAGTAACATTACGTATGCGCTGAAACATTGTCATAGTATAGGCAATGAGTCATTACTTTTGAGGTATCGGAGAACTTCGTGTAGGCAGTCTTGAATATATCAGATGGC